>CM034354.1:19505241-19741294 GCA_019925275.1 Mytilus edulis | reverse complement strand
GGTACTGTAATAGATACCATCAGGGGTAAAAAAAGGTCAATGAAACTTGGAGTGCTGCTGGATGATAAACGTATATTGAATAGGGACAAACATTTGCCTTGCAACAGGCTCAGACAAAAGGATACCGACGACCCCTCATAGATTTGTTGCAATGTTTCTTAACCTGCAGAGAGCGTGGTACTCTCTCTATACGAGGCATCGAATAAAACGTCACCACTCTGACTTTTGTGGAAAATTGTATACCTCGACCAATCAAACAGACGTCCCATGCACCCAGGGTTTACTGCTACTAGTAGTTGGAAAAAGGCAAAAGTGACCATAATTCTATTCCCACTTTAATTTTAGATAGATATCAAAACTCATTGACCTTGTCCATCGAATGACTGAGAACAGGTAATGCAACTTAGGAATATCAAGGTTGGTTGGTGTTAGTGAAAATAATGGCATATATTTACTCAAACCAAATACAGAAAATCTGTAAGGTGCCGAGTAGCGAACATTTTGTAAAACTAAATGTACTTTTTGAAGTTTTGTCGAATAACTAACATGGCGATACGCTACTCTGTGTTTCTCCCAAAGGAGGGAAATAAGAAAGTTAAGGCTCCAATTAAGCTTTACTGAATAAAAGTTTGTATGCAAGATTCGAAGTTGATTCGGTGTGGTGTACAGAATTTGTTTGAGAAAAACATTTAAGTTTAGTTGGTCTTTATGCAACAATTTTTATACGACCGCAAAATTTGAAAAAATTTTCGTCGTATATTGCTATCACGTTGGCGTCGTCGTCTGCGTCGTCGTCGTCGTCCGAATACTTTTAGTTTTCGCACTCTAATGTTAGTAAAAGTGAATAGAAATCGATGAAATTATAACACAAGGTTTATGACCACAAAAGGAAGGCTGGGATTGATTTTGGGAGTTTTGGTCCCAATATTATAGGAATAAGGGGCCAAAAAGGGCCCAAATAAGCATTTTCTTGGTTTTCGCACTATAACTTAAGTTTAAGTAAATAGAAATCTATGAAATTTTGACACAAGGTTTATGACCACAAAAGGAAGGTTGGGATTGATTTTGGGAGTTTTTGTTCTAACTGTTTAGGAATAAGGGGCCAAAAAAGGGCCCAAATAAGCATTATTCTTGGTTTTTGCACAATAACTTTAGTATAAGTGAATAGAAATCAATGAAATTTAAACACAAGGTTTATGAACACAAAAGGAAGGTTGGGATTGATTTTGGGAGTTTTGGTCCCAACAGTTTGGGAATAAGGGGCCCAAAGGGTCCAAAATTCAACTTTGTTTGATTTCATCAAAAATTGAATAACTGGGGTTCTTTGATATGCCGAATCTAACTGTGTATGTAGATTTTTAATTTTTGGTCCCGTTTTCAAATTGGTCTACATTAAGGTCCAAAGGGTACAAAATTAAACTTAGTTTGATTTTAACAAAAATTGAATCTTTGGGGTTCTTTAATATGCTGAATCTAAAAATGTACTTAGATTTTTTATTATTGGCCCAGTTTTCAAGTTGGTCCAAATCGGGGTCCAAAATTAAACTTTGTTTGATTTCATCAAAAATTGAATAATTGGGGTTCTTTGATATGCCAAATCTAACTGTGTTAGTAGATTCCTAATTGTTGGTCCCGTTTTCAAATTGGTTTTCATTAAGGTCCAAAGGGTCCAAAATTAAACTAAGTTTGATTTTAAAAAAAAATTAAAATTCTTGGGCTTCTTTGATATGCCGAATCTAAACATGTACTTAGATTTTTGATTATGGGCAAAGTTTTCAAGTTGGTCCAAATCAGGATTCAAAATTATTAAGTATTGTGCAATAGCAAGAAATTTTCAATTGCACAGTATTCAGCAGTAGCAAGAAATCTTCAATTGTACAGTATTGTGCAATAGCAAGAAATTTTCAATTGCACAGTATTGTTCAATAGCAAGAAATCTTCAATTGACAGTATTGCGCAATAGCAAGAAATATCTAGTTTCACAATATTGTGCAATAGCAATCAATTTTCAATTGGAGTTATCTTTCTTTGTCCAGAATAGATATTTGTGCAATAGCAAGATATTTTCAATATTCTTTGTAAATTTGAGTTATCTTTCTTTGTCCAGAATAGTAGTTGAATCAACTTAAATCATTGTTTTATACAATAATCAATGTATTTTCACCATTACTACCAACTGATAAATTAAAACAATCTTTACCATTCAGTGATAACAAGCACTTTTTTTTTACATTTTAATATTTTATGGTGTATTTAAATGAGCAGTTATTGTTGCAAACTCCATTAGAAATTTGAATTGAGATCAGTTTTGGAATAAGGGAAAGTTTTTCTCATTTCAGATTTCATAAATAAAAATAAAATTTCTTCAAATATTTTTTTGAGAGGATTATTATTCAACAGCATAGTGAATTGCTCAAAAAAAAGTTATTTTTTTTTTAAGTTCATTAGACCACATTCATTCTGTGACAGAAACCTATGCTGTGTCAACTATTTAATCACAATCCAAATTTAGAGCTGAATCCAGCTTGAATGTTGTGTCCATACTTTCCTCAACCGTTCAGGGTTCAACCTCTGCGGTCGTATAAAGCTGCGCCCTGCGGAGCATCTGGTTGTACTTATTGAAGAGTGAATTATTTAAAGCAAATACATTAAACACTTAAAATAGGGGTGAACCAAACAGAACTTTGTAAAGTTTGGTGCGTTCTCCGTAAAGAATCAGCCAAAAATGTACTGGTAAAAAGAAATAATGAAAACAAGTACATTCCTGTAACAGTGTCAATATCAAGAGAAGTGGGTTTGTTGCTAGATTTATTTTCATGTCGCATGTTTGCCTGGTTTGTTTAAAAGACAAGCCATAAGTTGTGTTTTTAAAGATGTAACAAAGAACACAAATGAAAAGAACTAAAATATAATTACAGAAAGTTTGTTGCTTTATGAATATGCAATTACAAATATTGTTGCTTATGTCATTATTCATGGACATGACGGTTTGAATACATTGTACATGATTGGTAGTTAATTTTTGTCTAATGTCCAGTGGCAAATATTTCATGACTATTCAGTTCATGTTCATTCTGACAGCACATTTCATCCATTTATATCGAAGTTTCAACCTTAATCAAGTCTTCTTTGTATAGAAAGATAATTACTGATTGGACAATTTCACTTTAGATGTTATAAACTTAAACACACTCGCCATGGCTCTCAGTGTTCGATAATTAAGTTTGTGTACTGTATATATATGAATTGAAATAGTAATGGTTGGAATCAATAGTCCTTCTTTATGGTAAAATGACAGTTTTTCCAGTTTTGACTGTATCCGAGACCTTATCACGTGTACACGATTCATTATGATTAGAAACTGCTGATGACATTTATTTTTTAGTAGAATGTGTTCCCATATAGAACATATCTTAAATTAGTTTACCAAAACTTGCAAGGACCTTGGTTTTTCTTATATGGACTTAATCATGGTACTTCTTCAATAGTAATATCAAACAGGTGACATGATATTTTCTGTTTCTGTGATATACTCATAAGCAAGAGTAGTTCAAATATCAAGATTCTACGAAGGAGTGTAGGGATTTTGGGAGGGGTCGTTCATATAGATATTCTTTAATTGATATGCAATTTTCTCTTTTCTTTATACTGTTTGAAATTATTCTCTAACCTTTATATTTTGGCGGTTATTTACCTTTGTCGGACTGTTGGTGTTTCGGACTATTGGGGTATCAGACCAATGGGGTGTCGGACTAATGGTGTGAAGGGGTTAAAAAAATCCACTAGCCCGACGCCCGGGACTAGATCATTGACGCCTCGGGCAATTAAAATGTGTAAATCGATATGCCCGACGGACTAGTAACAAAAAATATTGACGTTTCCAAAATAGAAAGTGAAAAATCCTTTCATCACTATTTTATGTTAGCCATTTCGATTCAATTAAGTCATCCAGGATTCCAAGAATTTGTACTGGTTTGTACAGGTCCTGTTGTACATATTTTAAAACTGGAAGAAATAACTCTGGCATGTCTGGGTGGCCTGGTATCATGTGTTGATTGCAATTCTCGTACTTTAAATATCGATTTTTCATATCATGGCTTGGGGTATTGTACATTACTTATCGTGCCGAGATTTTCAATTAACGGTATTTGGGGGTATGATGTATTGATTGGTATTGACCTGTCTTGTTCTTCTTCTTCTTCTTTATAATTCAGCACTCCATCAACATACTGATGATAACGTGCCGGGCACTGATTTTACTATGCCGCGCGTGCGTGGGATATAAATTTTATTTACAGTGAATAATACAAAAATAAAAATATAAATTTCAACATAACTTCTTTTTCTTCTGTTTTTGTACTATACATTTTGGTTAAAACTATATACATTGTGGAATTTATTTAAATGTTTAGATGTTTATTGAGAACAGATATTGGAATCTGTTCTCGGAAGCTTTCAAGAGTAGTACATTGAACTGCAGCTACAGGGAGAAGGTTCCATTGCAAGATTGTTCTAGGGTAGAATGAGTACTTGTATGAATCTTTAGTGGTTTGTATGGGCCTGAAGGAGTAAATATGTGAATGTTGACGTGTTCTTGTATCAGATTGTGTAAGTAGGTCTGTCGGATATATGGCAACAAGATGATGTATAATTTTGTAGAGGAAAATGATGCGGTTCTAATTCGCCTTTTCTCAAGTGTTGCCCAATTTAGAGTTTGTAGCATTTCAGTGACTGAGCTGGTGTTATGGTATCTGTTGCAGGTGTACCTTGCTGCTCTGCGCTGGACCATCTCAAGTTGGTGTGTTTGAGATTTGGTGTGCGGGTCCCAGACGCAGCTGCTGTATTCTAGCTTTGGTCTTACAAGTGCAATGTATGCTTTTTCTTTGACTGTTTTTGAGTTGACTTTTAGATTCCTTTTAATAAAGTTCAGCTTTTGTGTGGCTGCAGCTGTGATATTGTTTACATGTTTGTTCCATTTTAAATCAGTTTGTATAGTAATTCCCAGATATTTTGTGGATGTTTCTTTTTGAAGTACATGTTGGTGGAGAGTATAGTCAAAATTTAATGGATTTTTCTTAGTTGTTATCTGAAGGACTGAGCACTTGTCTGGATGGAATGACATGAGCCAGTCCTTCTCCCATTTTGCAGCTGATGTGAGATCTTCTTGCAGTTTTTGTGTGTCTTCTTTGTTTTGTATTGTTTTATAAATTATGCTATCATCTGCAAATAATCTGAGGGTACTGTGTTTGATGTATTCGTTAAAGTCATTTATGTATACAAGGAAAAGGATCGGACCCAAAACTGTTCCTTGGGGAACACCAGATGTTACGTTTATTTTGTCTGACTGAACACCATCAATAATCACTGTTTGTGTCCGAGATGTGAGAAAATCTTCTATCCATTTTAGGGTGTTGTTATCAATGCCATATTGTTTCAGTTTGTAGAGAAGTCTTTTGTGAGGAACTTTGTCAAAGGCTTTGGCAAAGTCCATCACAATTATGTCGGTTTGGATGTTACTGTTGTTATTTTTTGCTAGTTCTTGGATGAATGATACTAGTTGGGTTTCGCATGATCTATTTGCTCGAAATCCGTGTTGAAGGTCGTACAAAATATTGTTATTTTCTAGATGGTCCATCATACTACTGGCTATTATGTGTTCCATGATCTTACAAAGTATGCATGTGAGAGATATGGGTCTATAATTTATTGCGTTGTGTTTATCACCTTTTTTAAAAACAGGACAGACATTTGCATGTTTCCAATCTTTTGGGATTTTTCCTGTATCGAGCGATTTTTGGAAGATGTAGGTGATTGCAGTTGAAATGTCGCTACTAAGTTCTTTAAGTACTGTTCCGCAAATTTGATCTGGACCAGTTGCTTTATTAGGATTTATCTTGTCCAGTAATTTTATGACACCCTTCTTGGAGATGGTGATCTTGTTCATTTTTGGATAGTTCGATTTCCCTTTATCCGGAATAGGTTCACTTGTTGTTTCTTCAGAAAATGCTTTTTGAAACTGACTATTTAAGATGTTAGTTTTGTCAGATGTATTGTCAGTAAGTTTACCATCTTTTCTAAGTGCAGCAATGCCTGTATTGTCATTTTTCATACTTTTTTTTTGTTGCACAGCTCTTGAGCACGAAACCATGCAACAAAATATTTCTTAATATTTTAGTACGGGAACCCCAGGAACTTCGTCAGTTTCAACACGAAAAACGGTAGATGAAGGGAGTAACGAGGCTGAAAATTCATCCCCCAAAAATGCTAAATACGATAGGGAAAAGCCGCGGAAAAAAATAATAGTGTCCAGGACAGCAGGGCTGTCAAGTCTTTAGTGCAAGACTCACACATGTTCATGCTTATTTTGTGGCATTTTCCTTTGATCTATTGTTTTTTCTCTTTGATCTTTACAATTTGGCCACAAAATCACGCATTCACTTCCTGAAAAGTTGGCAGAACTGGGACACAATGATTCCCATGGAAAGGTTGGCTGTTGCTGATGAAAAAAACAGACAATGCTCTGTGAATATTGCCGTTAGTTGCCCCAAGCACGCCAATAAAAAGTCTGCTTTGAATGTGGGAACAACTAAGTTAGGTTAAGCACCAAAAGAATAAATAACAGATCAACAAAAATTATTAAATACAGTGTATAATGTCTCCTTCAAAACAACGGACACCCACTTTGTATTATGCAACAAACTCTTGATTTTAAAGGCATACTAGGGCTAGCAGGTCAGTTTTGATGGACTAGCAGTTCTTCCAACAGGGCTAGTAAAATACTGCTGCCAATAAGTCCTGTGCTAGTTAGCTGTAACAAAATTTTTTAACCCCTGGTGTGTCGGACTATTGGGGTGTCGGACCAATGGGGTGTCGGACTAATGGTGTGTCGTACTATTGGGGTGTCGGACCAATGAGGTGTCGGACTAATGGGGTGTCGGACTAACAGCCTAAACAGGGTGTCGGAATATCAGGGCGACCCCGTTTAAAGCCACTATCAACTGAAAAAAAACATGCATCATGATCTAAGACTTAAAAAATTATCAATGTCCGTACACATCCAACATCCAATGGAAATATGTTATTTACCCTCTCAAAATACCAAATAGGTCTAAAAATGAGACTACTATAACACATATGGTACATGTGATGTGTTATAGTAGTCTGAGGTCTAAACGAGGGTTTCTCAGTTTTCGGGTCGGCATAGGTGCTATCCTAATAGTATATTCATCAATTCCGTTAGTAAAAAAATAAGATATAGCGTTGTTTACTTTATTTAAAAACTTACATAATGTCACTATTCTCTTCAAGGGGAAAATAAGTCAAGGGAAAGAAACCAACGTTAACATGAAGAAAGAAAGACTAGCCACACTGCAAAATCGCCACATACCCAAATCGCCCTACTTTTCACCAACTCACCCCATTTACGAAAAAAGGTTTTTTTCCCGTTACACTTTGTATGGCTAACATACAATAATTTTACCCAAGACTACAGTTCTCCAGACAGTGGAGGAAAGATACACAACAACAACAACAACAACAACAACACGCTCTACTTATAAAAAGGGTTAAGTCCCACCTCGTCCCAGTTCAGTCACGTCTCAGTCATTACTGCTGAACGGACGTGCTGGGCCAGCTCTCCTTTACCCGCTATCTTCGATGAGGGTTTACAGTTAGATATCAACGACTTACTACTTAAGATGACAGAAACCAATCCATGCCGTACAGATAGACGTAGTACAGGGATGATTCCAGGTGTTTTCAAATGGGTCCCTTGATCATCAAATTGGGAATTTTTATTCTAATTGGGAATTGTTTAAGCATAAAATCTAAGACGAAATAAAAACGGAAAATGTATATTATTAAGTTTAACCTCTACAGTAACACTGATGTTCATGTAAGTTGTACCATTTTGAATAATTCTGGATGGGCTACTGTTATTACATGAATATCATTGAATATGCTGCACTACTCTATCATCTTAGCTATAGTTACCTAGGCCTATTACAAAAATATATATTCAGATAACATAAACCACTGAAAAAAATCATTCATTTGGTATTTTTTCAACAGCAGGTCATCTCTATAAATTTACCTTGATTCAAATGGATTTCAAAATGAACTGGTCAATTGTCGAATTCAGAAAAGCAATTACAAAAGTTCATATACTTAATTGATAAGATATTTAAAGCATTGAACCAGTGTTCTTTAAAATTATTTGAAATATCTTTAAAACTTTTGAAATAGTTCCAAAATGATGACATCGTATTTCATGAATGGTCTATCATCAACATTATTTTCAAAAAACGCTCAAACTTTTGTCTTTTGAGGAAATAATTTCTTTTACAAAACAAGTTTTCATCATATTATATATAACCGACTCTGCAGGGCGATCTGCTTTTACAAGATCGGCGCCCATTAAACTTTATCCATGAATGTTATATTAAAATTTGAATTTTCTCTCTGCTGAGGTCTGCTTTGACACCCATTTTTATCAACCTGTTGGGCGATCTGCTTTTACAAGATCGAATACTCCTATAACATATTAATCAATTGAATTCGGCTGATAACATTGTTTGCCAAATTTGATATAATTAAATCGTTGTTAATAAAATGCGATCGTAAACAGCATTCTTATCCGGATTTTAAAACGTTTTGACACAACAAACTATGAAAAATTATAGTTGCCTTAATCGGTGACAGAAACTTTTCCGGAAATATCGATTTTTATTTTATTTTCCTGAATTGGGAATTTATTCTCATGTACTTTTTTGGGGGCCGCTAAGCGGCCCTAAACTATATAGTGGAATCATCCCTGTAGTAGTTGGCGTACCCGCGTTAACATGCACTCCAAAACCATTGTATCATGGGGAGTGTTATGCCGATTAACGCCCGAGGGCTGTATCCTAGGCGTTGGGTGATACGACCTACGTTTCACTGCCTCACGGCTTTGGTCCTGATAACGCTTCCTGTCATCTTAAGAACTACGTCCGAGATCATCTACCAGTACTCCATCATCGAGGCTAGCGGGCTGCCAAGCTGACCAAACTGGCCCTGAAAGCAGCCGTTGTGAAGAAGTAAAATCCAAAATAGTAAACAAACCAAAATCAACTCACCAAAACCAAGATGGCGGCCTCCATTCGGCGTCCTTACTACCTGTTCCTGACCCACGGCAGAAATTATTCCAAAAAAAAAATGTACTGGTAAAAAGAAATAATGAAAACAAGTACATTCCTGTAACAGTGTCAATATCAAGAGAAGTGGGGTTTGTTGCTAGATTTATTTTCATGTCGCATGTTTGCCTGGTTTGTTTAAAAGACCAGACATAAGTTGTGTTTTTAAGGTGGTACCTAACACTTTCACTAAAATCAATTTGGCTCGTTTAATTTTCATAAAATTTTTACAAAGTATTTACTTTGACACTTTGACAAAAATATTAAAAATTTTTAAAATTTGAAACAACCGTTTTATCAGAAAAATTACACTGGTTATATAGCAGTTTGACAAACACTAATTTTGACCATTGAGAAGCTTAATATTCTCTTAACAACGCAACGTTATTAAAACGTTTGGCTGATTTTACAGAGTTATCTCCCTGTAGTGTTAGGTACCACCTTAAAGATGCAACAAAGAACACAATTGAAAATAACTAAAATATAATTACAGAAAGTTTGTTGCTTTATGGGCAATTACAAATATTGTTGCTTATGTCATTATTCATGGACATGACGGTTTGAATACATGATTGGTAGTTAATTTTTGTCTAATGTCCAGTGGCAAATGTTTCATGACTATTCAGTTCATGTTCATTCTGACAGCACATTTCATCCATTTATATCGAAGTTTCAACCTTAATCAAGTCTTCTTTTTATAGAAAGATAATTACCGATTGGACAATTTCACTATAGATGTTATAAACTTAAACACACTCGCCATGGCTCTCAGTGTTCGATAATTAAGTTTGTGTACTGTATATATATGAATTGAAATAGTAATGGTTCGAATTAATAGTCCTTCTTTATGGTAAAATGAATGTTTTTCCAGTTTTGACTGTATTCGAGACCTTATCACGTGTACACGATTCATTATGATTAGAGATTGCTGATGACATTTATTTTTTAATAGAATGTGTTCCCATATAGAACATATCTTAAATAAGTTTACCAAAACTTGAAAGGACCTTGGTTTTTCTTATATGGACTTAGTCATGGTACTTCTTCAATAGTAATATCAAACAGGTGACATGATATTTTCTGTTTCTGTGATATACTCATAAGCAAGAGTAGTTCAAATATCAAGATTCTACGAAGGAGTGTAGGGATTTTGGGAGGGGTCGTTCATATAGATATTCTTTAATTGATATGCAATTTTCTCTTTTCTTTATACTGTTTGCAATTACCGTTATAAGATATAGCGTTGTTTATTTAAAAACTTACATAATGTCACCATTCTCTTCAAGGGGGAAATAAGTCAAGGGAAAGAAACCAACGTTAACATGAAGAAAGAAAGACTAGCCACACTGCAAAATCGCCACATACCCAAATCGCCCTACTTTTCACCAACTCACCCCATTTACAAAAAAAAGGTTTATTTTCCCGTTACACTTTGTATGGTTAACATACAATAATTTGACCCAAGACTACAATTCTCCAGACAGTGGAGGAAAGATACACAACAACAACAACAACAACAACAACACGCTCTACTTATAAAAAGGGTTAAATCCCACCTCGTCCCAGTTACAAATTCAATGGTCAAAATGAGTTGATAATAAAGTAAGTCACAGAAAGTCCGATAATTAGCTCGTCCCGGCTGGAAAGTATTTAAAAAGTCACGTCAGTTATGCAGTATGCAGCTCCATTTAATAAGACAAGGTATGGTCACCGTGAGGGGTATTCCCGTAGCCAGGGGGTTCGGGGAGTTCGGACGACCCACCCTTGAAATCAAATAAGTACTGTTAAAGTCAACGTTTTGTTCAAATTGTGACTGTTAAAGTCGAGTCCATGGTTCATGAGTCCATGCAACGAACCCCCCCCCCCCCCTGGAAATTCCTGGCTACGGGCCTGAGGGGAATGGGTCACCGTGAGGGGAATGGATTTAACATAAGGTCTTATGAATGTTGTATTACCGGGTTTTTTTTTACACCCATTCTGAGGGTATGTATAGGGGAAGCATCATAATAGAGGATTTAAAAAAGGGTCTTAGAATATAAGGAATAGGAAATTAAGAGCAGACATGTTAGGGAATATAAACAAATGCAGAACGTTTGGAGTGGAACAAGTAACTGAGCGTTATGTACAGTGGCGGATCCAGAACTTTTCATAAGTGGGGTCCACTAACTGACAGTATTGCTTCAGTGATTGCCTAAATAAAATCAATTTTCCCCAAAAAAAGGGGGCGGACCCTTCAGACCCCTTGATCCGCTTAGCCGTTGTCGCTCTATGTAAATTAAATTGGACCCATTTTCTCTTGTCTCTTTTTATTGATGAAATACTACATAAATGCATCCATTTCCGTTCAAATTGTCCATTATTCTCTGAACCCGATCCATTAAAAAATCATTTCAACAACATTTGTAAGGAACTGTAAGCGATCAGTTGCAACTTGCAAGGCATTATTTCTTCTCCAGTCAAACATAGAAATCTACCCTCTTTCAATTTAATATTCAAATTTTACGTCATATTTCACCAACTACTAGAATTTATAAGATCATTAAATTTTTAATCGTTCTCGTTTTCCGACAAAATGCGACAATTTTTTTTATGTATTTATATGTCTCTGAACCAAGCTATCAAATACATAACTGAAATAATTATGTGTCAAACTTTAAATTAATTTTCATGTTATTATTAAGGACTTCAGATTTTTAGATTTAGGGAGCTACCATTTGATTTTTATGGGGGGGGGGGGGGGCTACTCCTTTTTCTTTTTTCTTTTGAGTTTGACTGATTAAAATGATAACTTGAATAATATGTTAAAAGGAAATTGCCGATTCTATCTTGTTTAAATTCTAATTACCAAAACAAAACGCCTAGCTACAGAAAAAACAAAAATTCCATCGATGACCCTATTATTGGTTAATATCCTTTTAAGTCTGTAATCTTTCATGCATAGATGACTTTTGCGGTCTAGAAACGGTTCAATTTACAAAGAACAAAAATTACAATGGTTTCCCATCGATGACCCAATGACCAGTTTAATATCTTTCTAAGTCTTTAATCTGTCACACATGACCTTTGCGGTCTGAAAATAAGGTTACCCGGTAATTTAAGTGACCTCTTTGTCATCTACTAGTCATTTTGCGAAGAATGTAACAAAATATATGAGAGAGCGATGTCAGACACATTGTTAAACTTTGTACTTGTTTGGCGTAATAACTATTTTGATCTGAACGTCACTGATGAGTCTTTTGTAGACGAAACGCGCGTCTGGCGTATTAAATTGTAATCGTGGAACTTTTGATAACTATTGTAACAATTTTGCTTCACATAAAACAAACAGTGGCGGATGCAGAATTTTTCATAAGTGGGGGTCCACTGAATGCCGAAGAGGGGGCCCGCTCCGGTCATGCTTCAGTGATTCCCTATATATAAGCAACCAATTTTTTTCCAGAAAAGGGTGGAGGGCCCCTTGCCCCTCCTCAGTAAATCCGCCTCTGCCAAAGATACAGTCACGTATTCAAATTTGTCATCGGTGGTATTTTTAACAAACAGTAAAAGAACACGAGATGCATTAAAGTTTTTTTAGTTTACAAGGCATTCGGCAATACTCGGGTGAATCCGCTATATAGATGAAGGTACGGAATCGGCCGAGTTGTGACGAATGTGTGCAAGGCGGACAAATCTTGCAAGCTTTTTATCTACAACTATTTTGATCTACAATTGACACTCATATAACATCTTCTTATATCTACATGATCTATAACAAAACAAAAAATGCATTTTTGGTTAAATAGCTCTTTAAATATTTCGGTTCTACTATAACACATCTTTGGCCTTAAAACTAAGGTAAATCAAGAAAAGCGCTATACAATTAAATTAAATTAAAAAAAATATTCGATTTTTTTTTGGCATCTTTCGTTTTGAAATCTTTTATTTGGAAGAAATAAATATATAATTTATCATAAATGTTTAATAAAATAAATGAATACAACACATTATTAATTTCATGCGTCTGAAGCTCTTTACTGCATTTATCTTCATCAGGAACAATCACAGCAAAATATTTGAAAGCCACGAATGTACATGATGTATTTGAAGATCAATATGACCTAAAAGTACGGTTCAAAAATTTATTTAGTCATATCAATCCCAAGTCAACTGTGCCTAAGGGAGTTGAAACCGTAGTTTCTTTATAATTTCAAAATTTATAAACGGACAATTTTAGTAAGTATAAAAAAGAAGAAGAGGTATGATTGTCAATGAAATTCAACTGTCCACAAATGACAAAATGACACAGAAATAAACAACTATAGGTAACCGTACGGCCTTCAATAATGAGCTAATTAAAAAAGCCCTGAAATCACAAAATTGATGCACTGAACAAGAAAACAAAATGGCCTTGTAAGTAACTCTTTTTCACTGTCACATTTTTGTTCTACTTTCATGACACAGTTACTGCGCATGCTCTGTTGTTATATGTACTAAAGTATTTGAAATCTTGGTCAAAAATGACGATAAATTAACTTTTATGGCTGTCTAGACCATTTCTAGTGACCACATTGACTTACTTAAGTGTTATGAATGGCAAACTAGATAAACGAGTCTGTATAAATTATGCATATTCTTTACTGAAATCCTTTGTACTTCATAACATGTATGAAATCAGACATCTTGCGGCTAACTTATAAATATATATCTGACAAATTATCATAATTCATTCGGAACGAGATGCTAAGGATGGTCGATCCTCTTGTTTTTGAATTTTAGAAATTATATTTTTGAAGCCATGATATTCGGAATTGTCTGCTTTTATCCATGTAGTGTCATTAACTGACTTGAAAATTTCCCCACTAACCCCTACTTTACATGCTTTCTTTTCATATAATTTAATTACATATAGTTTAAAAAGCCATATTTGAAGTTCCTATACATTCCTTGGTTTTTTTTCCCTTAAACTTTGGAAGGAAAATGTGACAATGTTATATATAGATGTATGAAAAGTCTAGAGAAAATTATTTCCAGCCAAATTTTCAATGGCTTATGAAAGCTTATTTGGGTCATTCCATGCTCTAGAAAAAAAATTATTAGTCGTGGCCACGAGTTACTTATCCGTGACCACAACATATTTATTCGTGGCCACGAGTTACTAATTCGTGGCCACGACTTACTTATCCGTGGCCACGACTTCCTTCTTCGTGGCCACTAGTTACTTTTTCGTGGCCACGAATAGTTGCTCCATGAAACCAAATTCAGATATGTGTATAGAGATGTATATATGAGAGTATTGACAGTAATGTCTATGTTGTGTGTGTGTGTGTGTTCGGGGAGGGGGGTCAAATCAATGTCTCTATAATTCTATATCTTTTATTTTTTACCATTTCACTCTATTCTTTATCCTTTGATCTCTATTATATTTGTCCTAAACATGCGTGAAATATTTGCCACTGGTCAACCATAAAACAATCAACATATTTTTTATATTTTATGTCCTGATAAATGGTGACTCATGCATATGTGGTAATTAAAAAATAAACTTATTCATATAAGTGGGTCTCATTGGGGTCTAAGTGTGACGCGGGATTGCCAATTTTTTGTAAGCGTGACACGTGAAAGTCAAATTATTGTGTCGTGAAAACGGGAAATGAGGTCTAGCGGGACCCGGCCGGAAATGATAAAAAAATGAGAATTGCTTACGTATATATAGTGTAAGCGTGATACGGGAATCTGACAAAACAATAAGCGGGATCCGGGATCGGAACCCCCCAATGAGTCCCCTATATAAGTGGCTGTGGATTAACATCTAAGAATTGAACTATAGTTAAATTCATATTTATGATTTATGTTAACATTATTGCAACAATTATAAAAATCATTGCAATACATTATGTTCTTCAAGGGCCCTTAAATTGAATAAAAATATCTTATAATAATTTACTGTATGTTTGGACTTTGAGATAGATGCCATTAGTCCCATGTATGTTTGGACTTTGAGATAGATACCATTAGTCCCATGTATGTTTGGACTTTGAGATAGATGCCATTAGTCCCATGTATGTTTGGACTTTGAGATAGATGCCATTAGTCCCATGTATGTTTGGACTTTGAGAATCAGATAGATGCCATTAGTCCCAGATCATGTAATAAAATAGGTCTTATAAAAATACAATTATTGCATTTTGAGAATGATTATATAAAATTGAGAAAGGAAATGGGGAATGTGTCAAAGCGACAACAACCCGACCATAGAGCAGACAACAGCTGAAGGCCACCAATGGGTCTTCAATGTAGCGAGAAACTCCCGCACCCGTAGGCGTCCTTCAGCTGGCCCCTTAAAAATTATGTATACTAGTACAGTGATAATGGACGTCATACTAAACTCCGAATCATACACAAGAAACTAAAATTAAAAATCATACAAGACTAACAAAGGCCAGAGCCAGAGGTTCCTGACTTGGGACAGGCGCAAAATTGCATATATGTAATATATTTTACAACTCCAGGCAACAACTTTGTAAATCGTGGCCACGAATAAGTAAATCGTGGCAACGAATAAGTAGATCGTGGCAACGAATAAGTAAATCGTGGCAACGAATAAGTAGATCGTGGCAACGAATAAGTAAATCGTGGCAACGAATAAGTAGATCGTGGCCACGAATTAGTAAAAAAAGAGACTAATGGGCCAATATAATACAGAAAAAGGGCAAAATATTAAAGAAAAATAGATGAAAAAATAGGTAAATAAACCCAAAGAAAAGCTATTAATGGGCGAAACATTTAAAGGATGTAGAAATGAATAATCCTCCCCCTAAGGGAGCTACCATTTGATTTTTATGGGGGGGGGGGGGGGGGGGGGGGGGGGGGGGGCTAGGATGAAATTTGAAAAAAATAGGCAGGACAGGAGTTTTGAGTAATAAAAAAAGGCAGGATGAGACACTTTGCAAAAAAAAAAGGCAGGATGACAATTAAGGTAAAAAAAAGTCAGAATAAACTAATAAAAAAAGGCAGGACCGAATAGAGTGAAAAATAAAAAGGCAGGACAGAGATTACAACTAAAAAAAAATGCATGACAAAATTTTTCATCCTAGCTCCCCCATAAAAATCAAATGGTAGCTCCCTAACCTAGACCCTCATATACATAAACTAAAAAAATGGACAATGTAAATGGTCCGTGTCAATATTTGTTGCTCTAAAATTTAAAAAAAAGTGAAGTTTGTTTACAAATTCTGGGTTTTGGATAAGAAAAACTATATTTTTTTGTATTTCAATTTTCTCTTGAGCAGTACTCAGATTAAAATCACCCCGCTCGAACATGTCCTTTTCATTGATTTTTCTGTTCTTTCATTTTGCCTAAGGGAGCTACCATTTGATTTTTATGGGGGAGCTAGGATGAAAAATTTTGTCCTGCATTTTTTTTTAGCTGTAATCTCTGTCCTGCCTTTTTATTTTTCACTCTGTTCGGTCCTGCCCTTTTTTTTTTTAGTTTATCCTGACTTTTTTTTACCTAAATTGTCGTCCTGACTTTTTTTTTTGCAAGTGTTTCATCCTGCCTTTTTTTTTACTCAAAACTCCTGTCCTGCCTATTTTTTTCAAATTTCATCCTAGCCCCCCCCCCCCCCCCCCCCCCCCCATAAAAATCAAATGGTAGCTCCCTAACCGAGTCACTAATTTCAGTCTGTATACTCAATATCCTCTCGTTCGCATGAGGAAAAGAAGTGAAAGATACCAGAGGAACAGTCAAAGTTCCAAAATAAACTGACAATGCAGTGGCGGATCCAGGAGGAGGGTCCGGGGGTTGGAACCCCCCATTTTTTTTGGACGATCAATGCATTTTAATGGGGACATGTAGTTAGAACCCCCCTTTGTCCTAGGTTAGGAACACCCCCCCCCTTTTTTTAAATGACTGGATCTGCCCCTGCAATGCCAATAAGTTGTTCGTCCCATTTCGCCTTGTTTTCAGAAAATGTGAACCGGATATTAGAATGAGCAATAAAAATCATGAAGAAATATGTTTAGTATCATTGTAAATGTAATTACCGTGCATATGGTCATAAATCAATCATATACACCTACACCTATATGTCAGTATAATGATATTACTGTGATTTATATCGGGAACCAGTCCTATATTTCCGATCATATATTGGTAAAATGTATATATGTGTTAATCTACCATCAATACACTAGATAATGAATTAAGATAATTCAATTGGTTGTACGATGTCACGTGAGTACGGTTTATATTGAATACACGGTATGTCCATTATAATGCCCGATATAAGACAGCTTCTGTTAAATATAGTTAAAATCAAACAGTTGGTAGAACCGTCACTGATTGGTGGGTCAAAAAATAGGGGGCCTAGGGTTTGACGATCAATGCTTATCAATGGGGATCTATGGTTGGAACCTCCCTTTTAGAAAGGTTGGATCAGACTCTACGAAAGAATGTGAATATAACACTCCGTCAGTTACCTGATATGGTATATACAAGGTCTCTCGCTCAATTTTTAGAATTTACTGACCGTGTATTTATATTATAATATAAGACCCCTTCCTAATATAAGTCACAGGCACACTGACCGTCGGCTTCAAAACGTCGACTATCTGGGTCATATTTAATATTTCAACAAGCATTACTGATCATCTCAATTCCGTTGATTCAAAGACCTGAACATTTTCTAAGATACTAGATTCTTTCTCTTTCAATGAAATTTTCTAACTCGGTTTATCTCCGAGTTCAATACGTAGTAGACCTTGAGAGTTCGTACCTAAGTATAAAGCTGCCTTATGGTGCGGAGTCACGTTTCGTCTCTCTTATGTCCATTGTTTTTATCTCATTTTCATGGTTCAGGGACTGCCTAAACCAACAATTATACTTTTATTTTGTTTTGTGAAAAAATTACTTATTATAACATTACTACGTGTATGCTAGTAAGTTGAACATGCTCGTCTATATTTAGTGTATGAAATGATTGTAACCTGGTTTGTCCGTTTATCAGATACAATAGCCAATAGGTCAACGTCATTGGTGTATGGAATGATTGCATGGTTACATGTATTTTGTCCGGTTTGATCCGACTTGGACCTCATTTTCATGGTTGATTGGTTAATGTTCAATTGTCATAATTCGGTATATTTCTCTTATAATATAGGCAATAGTCTCACTTTTTTTGATTTATTGTGCATGTTTTATTTTCCCGTTTGAATGGTTTTACACTAGTAATTTTTGGGCCCTTTATAGTTTGTGTTCGGTGTGAGCCAAGGCTCCGTGTTGGAGGCCGTACCTTGACATCAAATGGTTTACTTTTATAAGTTGTTACTTAGATTCAGAGTTGAAATCCAGAATATAATTTATCTGTCTATTTAGAATAATCATGACAATTATGCATATGTTCTGTATTTTACATTTAAGAATTGAATGCTTCTTTTTGTAAATTAATTGGGGTGTAAAAGCGTTGACCGAAGTCCATGTTGTTCCGCGCTTCATTCTAAAAATGTACGCACGGTTAACGCTTTTACAACCCTATGAAGTTACAAAAAGAAGCATTCTATACTTATAATTACATTTTTTAGCTATGATCATGAAAACACGAATTTTATATTACTTTTTGTTTAATTCACCTGTGCACTTTATTGTGGGACCACGCGTTATCATGGATGATAACCATATTCGGTGAAAAGCTCATTAGAGCTTATGTTTGTATTGTTTGTCAATATGCCGAATTCAAATAAAGTTTTACTTACTTACTTTACTTACTTTTTTATGATAAGTTTTATTGAGTGATGCAATTGCTGAAGGAATAACACGTGATCTGCAATTAGCCAATCAGAATAAAGTATTATATTGAAACATACATCTAATGTAATTATTATGAATTAAAAAAGGCCTAACTTAAAGAGAGTCACACTTCTTGTATAAAGTTCTAACATACTCTTTATACCACATCTCTTATTTTTCATATTTATTGCATTAAAATATGTTCTTTTATATTGTATTGTATTACATTGTATTAAAATTTATGTTTGTATTGCTTGACCCTCATGGGTGTAATTTTGCAAAAAGGATTATAGATTTATAAAAGAATGCCGTGTTTAAGAGTAAGGGAGCTACCATTTGATTTTTATGGGGGGGCTAGGATGAAAAATTTTGTCCTGCATTTTTTTTTTAGTTGTAATCTCTGTCCTGCCTTTTTATTTTTCACTCTATTCGGTCCTGCTTTTTTTTTTTTTAGTTTATCCTGACTTTTTTACATCAATTGTCATCCTGAATTTTTTTTTTTGCAAGTGTCTCATCCTGCCTTTTTTTTTACTCAAAACTCCTGTCCTGCCTATTTTTTTCAAATTTCATCCTAGCCCCCTATAAAAATCAAATGGTAGCTCCCTAAAATGACCTATTCAAACTTTAATCATTGTATCTCCATAGATGCTTAATCAAATACTAGATGTTTATATATTTCTTAAACTATCGAATGAAAAAAATAAAACGACGGTCTAAAGCACAAAATCCGAGTATGGCATTTCTATATATCTAATTATATTCTCTGTTCAACCGCTTCTAAAAACACAAATAAAAACACAAACTTGCCCAGATATACTCCTTTGTTCCGGCTAAATCAAACTTTTTTTTAAATAACAGATAGAAACAAGATTTGTTTGGGGAAGCATAACGTCGATTTTAAATCCCCCCTCCAAATTTGTTTCGCTATTATATCTATCAATTCCACATATATATGTGTTATTGTAATTCTTTAGAGCATACGTCATAGGCACATACCTTTATATTCATGAATGCAATAGTTGCACATGTAACATGTAATAAATTATTCAATATTAGTTGTTACGCGGTCAACAAGCAAGAAATGGACATTTGTCCGAATTAAGCCATTATTATACGTCGTAAAAAAAATAGTAAAGGGAATTTGTCCGAATTATACAATAATTATGTCGTCAAAAAAATGGAAATGGACATTTGTTCGAATTATCCAATAATTACCACAAGATAAATTACACAATGATAATAACATATAATAATAATGAGAGTAGATTCGCGTGTCATTACACATTTACATGCGTTAACATTATTATGATTTTTTGGCCATATCTCTTACATAAGGCCGTATGTATTTGTTTGTTTGTTTCGCGTACCTGATAATCACAAGGGACGACATCAAAAGTTCAATGTAGGATAAAAAAAAAAAAAAAAAAAACTCAATGTACATTGTTTTTTCACTGGCCCCCTCTTGACTGAATTTGGGAAAAATTGATTGACCAATATGGATTTATGTAAAATCGATGTCAAATAAACAAAACTTGAAGCAATGTTTACCCCATCCTTCACCCCACCTCAAACTATTTGGATAAAGTTTTTTATATCCTACATTGATCTGCTTATCTGTTCTTTTGTTTTTATATAAATCATATTAATTATAATGTTTAATTTGATAAAAATTTGAATGGTTTTACACTAGTAATTTTGGGGCCCTTTATAGCTTTTGTTCGGTGTGAGCCAAGGCTCCGTGTTGAAGGCCGTAAATTGACCTATAATGGTTTACTTTTATTAATTGTTATATGAATGAAGAGTTGTTTCGTTGGCACTCACATCACATCTTCCTATATCTATGTTTATTTGGTTTTTTTACTATGATGTATTTGTTTGTAATTGATATACCTTAATAAGGGCCCTTTGATTAGGGAAAAACATATATTTGATTTGATTTGAAGTATCTCAATGCTCAACTTTGTACTTTGGCCTTATTTTGCTCTTTTGCCTTTTGACTCTTTTTAATTCAAGCTTCACTGACTTTTTGAAGACAAAACGTGCGTCTGGAGTACAAAGAAAAATGTATAAAAAATACCGAATTCTAAGGCAAATTCGGAAAGGGAAAGTTAATAAAAACTGGAAAAAATCAAACTTTATCGAAAAATAATTTTCATATTCTAAATCAAAAGCCTGTTATCTAAAAGTGAGAATATAATAATGATTTGGGAAGGGTCATTTAATGTTAGTTTAAATACAGCTCAGAACTTCTTTTGCAAAAGTAGCAAAAGATATTGGACACAAGTTATAACAACATGTTCCCTTAAAAATCCCATTTTGCCCTTTTTTAAA
This sequence comes from Mytilus edulis, assembly GCA_019925275.1. NCBI lineage: Eukaryota > Metazoa > Mollusca > Bivalvia > Mytilida > Mytilidae > Mytilus > Mytilus edulis. The sequence continues at coordinate 19,720,030 of CM034354.1, read as the reverse complement.
AGATTATCTGAAACACTTTTGTATTTGTCTTTATGCCATAAAAAGCCTGTATGAAGCAAACGAACGCATGTGCATATAACTAAGAAAACACAAGTTTGCCTAATAGTTTGCCGTTTAATGACAATTAAATATGATGGACAGTTTTGTTTTTTTGGACAACAAAGAAATACACCACATTGGCCTAATAGTCCTAAATGACAATTAAATATGATGGACGTTTTTTGTCGATATACTACTCAAAAGCTGTCAATAAAGACCGTTATGGTCTATGACTTAGTTGACAGTTATTGTATATGGTATTCTGTTCTTTATATTGTAGCCGTTGGAACCGACGGAGGTGAAAACTCTTTGAACTAAGTTTAGAACCGTACCGGTTTCAAATTCGGATTGCAAATATGAAAAGACAACAGCATCCCATCTTCAAATTTTTATTGTTAGTATTATTTGGAATACATTGTAGAGCTGCACATTTAAATATGTTGGTGAGTATAGGTTTTTTTTTCATGATATTGTTGATAAAGCAGCAGTTTAACATAGATATGCATTCAAATTATTTATCATATTTTATTATTTTTTTGAATTGTACAAGTGTGGACACAGATCAGTGTATCCCACCTGGTATTTTTTTTAAATCCATTTCTTTGTGTTTCACATAGGATTCTGTGTTATTATTTTTTGAATGGTAACATCGTATACTAACAGGTAAAACCCACCATGCAAGTTGGTTCCAAGACAATTTAGCTTTTCTCTTGTGGTTCTTTTTTGGGTCATTTGACTCTTCAAGTATTTGATTAATTTTGCGATAATTTTAAATTTGGAAACTTAAACTTCATATCTCCTTATGCGTAGTCTGGATTTAAAGGAGTTATTTCCAGTCTAATAAACTTTGCTCCATTCATATATATGTAGAACATTTTGTCAATATGATTTGTATAGTCAGAATTTGTTTTTAATTTATGATAGTAAAATACTTTTTGAATTTATGCTAGCAAAACACTTTTTTAATTTATGATGGTATAACACTTTTTTTATGCCCCAACTACGATAGTAAAGGGCATTATGTTTTCTGGTCTGTGCCTCCGTCCGTCTGTTTGTTCGTTCGTTCGTCCGTCCGTTCGTCCCGCTTCAGGTTAAAGTTTTTGGTCAAGGTAGTTTTTGATGAAGTTGAAGTCCAATCAACTTCAAACTTAGTATACATGTTCCCTATGATATGATCTTTCTAATTTTAATGCCAAATTAGAGTTTTTACCCCAATTTCACGGTCCACCAAACATAGAAAATGATAGTATGAGTGGGGCATCCGTGTACTAAACATGTTTATTTATAGTGGATTGGGAAACACGTTTTGCAACTTATATTAATCCCTTTCCACTTTGCGTGAGCGAGTGCTGCCTTATAACGGCATTATCTTTTTCGAAAACTACAAGGGAGTCTTTAACGTGCAAGAGATATGGCTCTCTCTTAACACGGGTCAGCCATTTATCGTCCCCTTCCGACGGACTATCATCGTTTCCTCAAGACCATACTCGCAGATGGTGTCAAGGGAGAGCCGAAAATTAAGTTCCTGAAATTTTCATCTCAAACAGGAATCGAACCAGGAACCTTTGTGTTAGTAGTCCGACGCACTAACCACTACACCACGGCTCTCATCTTGTTTATATATGGTATAGTAGTCAGAACATTTTGCTACTTTACAATATAAAAGAAAACTTTGCTCTTTACTATTTAGCAGATTATTTTGCCGATTTACTATATACAGAACACTGTGTTGCATTAATGCGTAGAAGAACACTTTGCTACTTTCAGATATAGAAAAAAGACTGTACTCCTTTTTTTAAATTTTGGTACTTTAGTATACAGAAATGTATTATGTACACAGCCATGTATCACCATCATTGATGGCGATCCGATGGATACATCTGTTGCAGAGTTGTCACTGACTCTGACGTACTTATATATATTAGTATATGAATGTACTTTTTATATGGCTTTCCAAATACCGTTTCGATCCCTAACATCACTGAAGAGACATTTATTGTCGAAATCCGGATCTGGTCTACTAAAAAAATATTGACACCGTATGTTTGTGGCATAACATCGTGGCCACAAGTTAAAAAAAATTCTGTTTAGTATTAAATCTATATTAAGATCCATTTTGTTACATCTTGTGATCAATTTTATTTGGCAATCGCCAATGGCAGTCAGCAGGGTTTAAGAACATCAGTTGTTCGACCTGTTAGTCAAATGCGTTTTGTTTAAATATACTTTTTCACTTTTTTTGGTCTTTTGGAAAATGTTGTTTGTGCTGTTTTTAGACCCTTCTACAATGAAATTTGTTTTACATGCACACGTATATAAATTGCGGTTTTTATCCAACGCAATCATAGGTTTGAACGTAGTTTTCAATTTAGACTCGTTTATGAGTGCCAATGAGAACACTCTCCATCCAAGTCACAATTTGTAAAAATAAACCATTATATGTCAAAGTCCAATTTTCAACACGGAGCCTTGGCTCACACCGAACAGCAAGCTATAAAGGGCCCAAAAAATAACTGAACGTTTTGCTGTTTTATTATACAGAAGAACACTTTTCTACTTTTAGAAATAGTTTTCACGTTTAAAATGTTTCACAATTTTTCAAATCAGAATCTTTAAAGCCTTACTGTACCGTTTGTGTTTTTGCTCGTTGTTGAAAGCCGTCAATGAACTTTTAGCATTCTCATCCTTCGGTGTCTATCCGATAGTTGTAACTTGTCTTTATGAAATGACTAATGTAAAACAATTTAATCGAGAAAACTCACTGCCAGAATTATGTACAAAACAATAAATGAAAAAAAACACATATGATTCTAAACAAACTAAAAACCGACAACCACTGATTACAGGCTCCTGGTTCGATTTAAGATATCAGGTGTAGATGTATTTGCTCTCTATATGTCTTTCGGTTTATCTTCGTCGTTTTGTTGCAAAATCATCGAATACACGACATTTTTAATTTATAAAAAATGATTTTATCTAAATTTGCATTAATTTACATAAATTATAATATCATAGTCATGCATTTGCAGACTCTTTCATTTTAAATCGCCTTAATGAAGAAACAGTCGGTTCGAAAACATTATTCTCAATATATATCAAATTACAACATCTATCAATAATTACATTAGATGTATGTTTCACTATAATACGTTATTCTGATTGGCCAACTGCACATCACATGTTATTCCATAAGCAATTGCATTACTCAATAACCCTTTTCATTCATGATAACACGAGGTCCCACAATAAAGTGCACAGGTAAATTAAATAACAAAATTCGTGTTTTCATGATCCTAGCTAAAAAATGTAATTAAAGAAATAGAACTAAAATCTGTTGTTCAAAATCAACGCACAGAAAAGTGTGATCTAAATTAGGCCAAACATTTATTTTTGTATATGTAATACGTTTAAATTAAAAAAAGTGTGGACACAGATCAGTTTAATTGATCTCGATCTTTTATAATTATTTGGTTCAAACTTTTTTGTCAGCTGAAAAACCAATAGAAACACAACAAAAGTTAATGCCACCAAAATCATCTTGTCCGGTCGAGTTCATCTGACACAATATTCAAGTTAATTACAATGTCATTTTCTTTTTCCTAACTTGTCATTCATTTTCTCTTCTTTCTGTATTGGATTTCTCCTAAAAGGAGCACTCATTCAGTCATAAACGAACTAATTTTCAATCCGCGGTTCAAACGTACATGTTGAATTTATTATGCATACAACTATCCAGTTCAACCGTGGTTAGAGCAAGCAGCTCAGAGCAAGTGTCATAATTATGGCAATAAAAAATATGATTGAATGATGCGATTTTGTCGCTCGTCTGTCAAAAAATTGTCACTTAACAGCGATGATCTCACACTGGCCGGTCATAAACTATCTCACAGGTGTCACGTAGCTTGTAAAACACATTGACATGTTTTAGCGGTGTATTCGATGTGTGTTATAAAGTGTATAAAATCGGAAACACACTTCCGTGCAAGATTGATAGCTTCGCATTGATGACCAATCTCCCATGCAGAGTTATCGGTCCTTTCTCTCTCTCATGGGATATTGATTGATGACCAGATAATTACAATTTGTCGCACGGTCTGTTTTATCGCATACCAATAAATTAACATTTATAATGTTTACCTAGAAACTTCGTTTCCTGTCATCCTGACATTCATGCTAAGGATTCCATTAAAGTCTATGATTTACAAGGACTTGTTTCTATCCATGGGAAGATCCACTATTAAAGTATATTTAGAAGTATAGAGTATCTCGTTTTTATACAGATTAGACCGTTGAGTCTTCTGTTTAGATGGTTTTACACTAGTAATTTTGGGGCCCTTTAAAGCTTTAAAGCTTGTTGTTAGGTGTGAGCCACTGTTGAAGACCGTACTTTGACCTATATTATGGGTTACTTTTACAAATTGTTAAGTGGGTGGATAGTTGTTTCATTGGCTCTCATACTACATCTTCTTATATCTTCTTCCCATAGATAGAAACGAGTGCATGTGCAATTTTGTATGGTACTCAAGTACATACGGAGGCATATTCATCCCTAAAAAATGAGATGTGCATCTATAGACAAAATTTCACTTGCATTTTCACTTTTCAAAAACGTATTTGCAACCCATCTTAATGTGGCACTGCCATCCATTGGACTATGCAATTTAAACATTGGTCAAATTTATTTTTGTTCTACTATACGTAGTCCAATATTTATGATATTGGTAAAATTTGACTAAATTAACTGTGTGCTAACAAGGATAATCACTCTTGGTTATGATACACAATATTTCAGGTAACAAGCCATAAAGTGGTACTCAGAATAGAATCAAATTATAGCTCCTGATTGGTTGACAACCACTCAGTCAAAGGCGTGAATATTTAGAATATAAATTGTTTTGTTTGAGATTTTTAAAAGTGTGAGAAACATTTGTGGGTGTTATACACCATTATTCATTCTACTCTGAGACCAGAGGTGTGCCTTTCAAAGGCAGGATATTCTTACAAGACAAGACCAGACAAGACATGGTTGAAATTAGTTCAGTCCTGTATCATCCAATCAGGAGTCGCACTATATTCTATTCTGGTTTTCATTTAGTTATTCTAATCGAATTACGATTTTGAAAAAGCAAATGTTGAAATTTATATTTTACAAAGAGAAGAACAAAATATTCATTTAAAAGACTTTTTTGTCCACATTTTAATCATTTTATGCCAACTTTTGTTGCATGGCCATATATAAATAATTGGCTGTTAACATCGTATAATGTATTTTGATGCGACTGTCATACAATTGAGAGGTTTAGCGCTATTAAATCAGGTTCAATCCACCATTTTCTACATTTAAGAACGCCTGTATCAAGTCAGGAATATGACAGTTGTTGTCTATTCGTGTGATGTGTTTTATGATTTGATTTTGCCATTTGATTAGGAACTTTCCGTTTTGAATTTTCTTCGGAGTTCAGTATATTTGTGATTTTACCTTTTATACTTGAACATGTGTTTTATATATTCTATAATATATTAAATCAAACAAACATATATTTTGTAGAATACAAGAAAAGGATATTATCCAAGGCAAGGAGAGATGGGAAGAGTGGTATCATCTTCACCAATGATCAATCGGAGACCAAGAAAAGTCATGTCTAAAACATTTCAATCAATCATCAATAGCAATCGCAATCAGCCATCAAATAATAACCAACAAAAAATTAACTTTCCAAACTCTATTCCATTAACAACCAAAAGCGGAAATCCTTCTCAATATAATCAATACAATAACGTCTTTGCACCTCGTATACCTTCCCGGAATATTGGAGGTGTTCCGAGAATTGGAGATGTACCAAAACACGGAGGTGTACCAAATCACGCTAGTGTGCCAGCAATTGGAGGTGTACCACAAATAGGAGGTATACCTAATTTAAACAATTTAAACAGTGCAAATATTCGAGCGCATCTTATCCAATTGATAACCAATATGAGCCCAGAACAATTGAGCTTAAATGCACAAAGTCTTGGAAATGTTAATACTGCTCAACTTGTGAATAAACATACAAGACAAACTCCTGCATCGCCTCAGACTGTCAAGAACACCATTAATGTTAAGGTAGTGAGGAAAAAGACCGTTAGAAAGGTCCCACTACCAAGCATGATAAATCCAAATGTAAATCGAATGCACCATCCGGAAGTTAAAACAATCAGAAAAAGGCCCATTATTACCATGGTTCCAAAACGGAACAGAATGCCTTTAGTACTCAAATCGATCGCTGATAGAAAACGACTTACAATGAGTGAACGACTGAAGTCTATCCCACCATTAAGTTTAAGTGCTTTGAAAAATAACGCAGGGCAGGTCGTGAAGGGGGAAGTTGCTTCGTCACAAAAGCAAAATACAGCTACCACCGATCCGACAAAGAATATAAAAGTTATCGCTAAAAACAATACAGCGGAAGTTAAAATTATTAACGAAAATCCCACAAGCTTAACTGGAAGTAGTAAGAATGATCCTAATTTTATCGTACTGAAAGATATAACAATAACAAATCATACAACAACTGGAGAGAATGGGACCTTTAATGGAACCAAAATGAGTGTGACTCTTATGTCGCAAGCGACAGGGGGACGTCCCATCGTTATTGAAGCAAGCAATAACATTGTAGTTTCACAAGAAAAAATGCCGAACGGAACAGTTCAATTTATTATAAAAACTGATACAAAGACATCCACTGTCCCTCCAACAACGACAACGGCTGTCAGTACAATGCTTCCAACAGAGGAACCGCCAGAACTTGACGAAATAATAACAACAGAAGCGCCGTAAGATACGTGCTAGGAAATATTCCGAATGAAATATCATCCGAATCACTCCGACGTTTGGGCTGAAATTATTATTGTTGGGCATTTGATTGATATAATTACGAATGTTAAAAGAAGTGTTCAATACGTGTTTGCTAACGTCGGAGATGGTGTGACTCGGGGAAAATTCAGGGTAAGACTGAGGGTCAATACAAAATCGTGAAAAAACGAACTGTGAACATCATGCCGTAACCATGTTAGCACTTCCGGTTATCACAAACATTAACCAGTGATTCAAGTACCAAATCTTACTGTCTCTTATTTGTTAGTATTAACGTTGTTTCGAAGCTGTGATAATATTTTTTGTACGATGTAGCCATAAATGGAAAGATATGTTTTATGTATATCATAATCGAATGCATGTTTACTTTTCAATTTTGACATCGTTATTGTGAAGACGTCAAGAATAATAATTTAGTACCATGAGTGTATTTGTTGTCTGATGGTCGTGTACTCATTCATAAAATACCACATGTCATTCTAAACTAATCTATATATCTTTTGACTAGGAATATTTTGAATAATTTTCTTTTGAGGCAAATTTTGTTGCCATTTTGATATGCTTATCGCATTAAGTTTAAATGAGTTGTCAGATTTGTAAAGGGAGCTACCATTTGATTTTTATTGGGGGCCAGGATGAAAAATTTTGTCCAGTTTTTTAGTTATAATCTTTCTCCTGCCTTTTTATTTTTCATTCCATTCGATCATGTCTTTTTTATTATTTTGTCCTGCCTTTTTTTACTTCATTTGTCATGATCCTTTTTATTTGCCAAGTTGCTTATCCTGCTCAAAACTCCTGTTCTGCCTTTTTTCAATTTCATCCGAGCCTCCGCCCATAAAAATCAAATTGTGGCTGCGCATGCCTAAAGGGGTTTGAATGTCAATCAGTTTGTCTTCCATTCAATTGTCGCTTACTTTTTAAATTTTTGTATCAACACTATGTAGCGGACATTTAGTTTCTATCAATAATAATTGAAGATCGGTATCTATGGGTGGGGTTCTTCCTTTCTGTATACTTTAATTTTCGTGTCGTTTTCTCGTTTTCTTTATTGTTTTATTGGTATTCTCTATCTTTTTATATAAGCACCCATGTTTTCTATGTTGACATTTTTGGGCTAGTTTTCTCCATCTATTTAGAGATAGAGACACATAGAAAATTTCTTTCGTTTGAAATAATTTTCGTTGATTTGTTGTTGAGTTTGTCGTGCTTTAGTATTTATTTAAAAATCAAATTCATTTTAAACGAAGGGAATTTTGCTATACAGTGTAACTTTCCCAGTTGCGGATTAAGGGGGAGCGAGGCGGGCAATCTTTTTGTGGTAAAAATTTGGATGATTATTTAAGGAATCACTGCAGTGGGATCTCTCTTATGACAGCCAGGGCAACCCCTCCCCTCTGATGAACATTTCTTGACCCTCCATTGTTTTCCAGTTATTAGTATTTCACATGCGTTTATACATGACCTCAATTTAGATATTTCGGAGGTCGTGTTTTGCTTTACCATGTAAATACAATGTGTTTAAGACTGCCTGGTCACCCCCTTTTTTCATAAGCGGTCTAACATGCAGATTTTCGTTTATGATATTGGAATTATAATATTCATTGTCAGTGATTTCCCATTTATGTCAGTATGTCAGAATCTATGTCCCAATTGTCCGATGATTTGAGAAATAATGATTTTTATATTATAATAAATCACGCCTCCAGGGGAAATACCAATAAATATCGCACTGTCTTTATATAGGTGTCAACAATTCATTAGAAGCATAAGTTTTACATGTACTAACCTGATTTTATTAATATATACTGCGACCAATAAATATATATTCATGTACAAGTCCTTGAATATACTTATGTTTAATATTTTTTAACTTAGGAAAAGTCATTTCCGATAGATATTGATCTTTTAAGGCAATAAAACATTTTCAAAATATGTGGTGTGTTTCAATTAGACAAAAATGAGAATAGAGAAGAATGGGGGCAATAAAATGAAGCGAATGAAAAAAATGGATAAAATATTTAAAGAAAAGAGAAAAAGCTATAAAAAAAAACAGAATAAAGAAATAAAATTCCACTCTCCTTTTCCAGACCGTTCGATATGATATAGTACCGATCACATTTTGACTGTTTTTCAAATCACATTGTACTGGATGGTCAATGATTGGTCCTGCTGGTATTTGGACGTGGATTTTTGATGTGTGTTTTAATTTAACGACTATTGGTCTTGATAGCTTAAGTATGTACTTAGGAGAGGTTTTGGAATTTGTATCAAATGTTCGGATTCCTTGTTTTTTTCCATACAATACAATGTAAAAAAGTTTGCCCCATAACACCCTTTTATCTTTTCCTATAAGACTTAATTGATAGCTCTTAAAGGGTCATTTGCCAAAATTTAAGCAGTTTTTTTTAATTTTAAAATGAGTTGAGACCCAAATAATACCAAGCAAATATAAGGTAAAAGTCCGAGTCAGCTTTTTCCCGCCATATTATAAAAATCATGTATCGAAAAAAGGAGCTCCATGACCTATTAATATTTTTAGCTTATTTTGTTCCGTGTAATATATGTCTCTGGTGTAATAAAGACTTGTTTAACGCAACCAAATATTGTGGTTTCTTTTAAATCAGTAGGCTATCAGTTGATGTTTGTGTTTGTTTGTATGTCAATTTTGTTGGTTTGTTTTTTTGTGTTTTTTTATTCCTCAAGTGTTTATTTTTTGGAGCATTCTGTTGTTCGTGTGGTTTGTTGTACTTTTCACATTCGTGACAACTCGGCCGATTCCGTTAGTAACGGATTCACCCGAGGATTGCCGATTTGGTACTTTTCAGTATTTTTATAGAATTTCCTGTTATCATTTTAATGTATTATAACATTTAACATTTTATATATTTACCATGTTTGGTAGATAAATAGATGGTATACCCAATGGGTACTTTACTTGGCCCTTTTAACTTTTTTTTATTCGAGCGTCACTGGTGAGTCCGAGCAAAAATGACAGACCAAAAAAGTTTCTTAGATTTTGTGTTTTTTTAAAGAATATATATACCATCACAGTAACAATTGCAAGTGACGAATATTTATGTTGCAGTTTTGAAAATGGAACTTTGTATGGTTGCAATACAGCTATTTATTTATTAGATTGAAATTGTGTGTAACTGTTACTTTTGCGTAAGATATGTATATTTAATTGTGTAAAATGTTGTTACTAAGCACTGCTGGGTGTTTTTTTTTACTTACAGGAGATTTTATGATGATGTTTATGTTAGATTATTATTATGAAGACAATTCAAAAAAGAAGAAAAAATGCAAAAAAAAATAAAATAAATACAAAATTATCGGCATATATTTTGATAACGCTTTTTCATATATAAAGGATAAGGTTTTTTTTTATGATGAATTAATGTTTCATAATTTAGTTGCCTTTACAAGTAGATTACATATATTTTTAATTGTTTTTAACCAACTTTTTTAAGACAACTTAGTTGTGAAAATCGATTTGTCAAAAAATCATAGCTCTGGAAATGACGTCATGTTGCCAATGTGACAAGTTTTGGGCAGCCAACGAAATATCGTAGTAGCCGCTCCTAGGTAGATTAACCTTTATTTTACTTATAAAAAAACAAAGTTTATCAAATTTACGAATGCTTTATCAAATTGTTTGGATTATTGCAGGAACGTTAGTTTACTTTATACACCTCTTAAAAAGTGTGCGGTATGTACAATTCTTTACACTGTTCCGAATTGATATAGCCTGAAAATTTCGAGTGTATGAAGTTTAATTTTTTTGTAATAATGGCTCAATATATTAACTGTATATTTAATGTATTGTTAACTTTTACTATTTTTTTTAAATCCATATACTAATCGATTTCATGAATAAAAAGAATATTATGAATTATTAGTTAATTGTATATTAATTTATTTAAAAAGAGGTGAAAAGTAAAATCACAAAAATACTGAACTCAGTCTCCGAAGAAAATTCAGAAAGTAAATTCCCTAAGCAAATGGCAAAATCAAAAGCTCAAACACATTAAACGAATGGACAACAACTGTCATATTCCTGACTTGATATAGGCATTTTATTTTGTAGAAAAGGGTGGGACCAGGATTGTACCTGGTTTATAGCTAGCTAAACCTCTCACTTGTCGCATCAAATTCCATTATATTGGCAACGATGTGAAGGATTTCAAAGGGATCAAACTTATAAGTCGAAAACAGCCTGACAACGCCATATCAAAACACGGAAAACGACAATAGACAAAAAACAAGAAAGAAAACTTAAGACTGAGCAAAACGAACAGCACAAAAAATCGGAGGTGATGTCAAGATCATTAAAATTATTGTAATCATCAAGATCATTATAGATCTCAATAGTATTGGTATAAAAATGAGGAGACGTGGTATGCTTGCTATATATCCACCAAAGTTCAAAGGAAGTTGATGTATGCAATTAAAGACAACCGTGCGGCCTTCAACAATGATGAAAAAGCATACCGTAGGGTCGGCTTTAAAAGGACTCGTCATGCAAAATATGAAACAATTCAACCGAAACGTTCTAATTTATAACAAAACAATATACGAAAAACAAATATGATAGACATGAACCAAGGACAACCACTAAACTACAGGCTCCTGACTTAGGACAGACGCATAATGAATGAGGCGGGGTGAAATATATGTTTATGAGCGCTGGACTCTTCTTACCTTGGACAGTGGTGTAACAGTACAACATAAGAGCACTGTGCAAAATAAGTTGAAAAAGGCTGAAATCATCAGATGGGTAAAAATAGAAATACATTTAACAAAAGCACAAACGGATACTTATCAGGGGCGGATCAAGCCATTTAAAAAGGGGGGGGGGGTACCAACCCAGGACAAAAAGGGGGGTTCCAACCACATGTCCCCATTCAAATGAATTGATCGTCCAAAAAAGGGGGGTTCCAACCCCCGGAACCCCCCCCCCCCCCCCCGCTGGATCCGTCACTGTAACTTGTGCATTACAAAATAAAAAAAACCACTCAGTACAGATCTGAGAGAAACTTGCATTTTACCCTACGTACTATTTTTAGCCATTGCAGCCATCTTGGTTCCCGAGCGGGGTCATCGGACACATTTTTTAAACTAGATACCCTAATAATGATTGTGGACAAGTTTGGTTAAATTTCTCGAAGTAGCTTCAGAGGAGGAGATTTTTGGAAAAGAAAACAAAAATTTACCAGAAATTGTTAAAAATTTACTATAGAGGGCAATAACTTCTTAACGGGGTCAACTCACCATTTTGGTCATTTGACTTATTTGTAGATCTTCATGTGCTGAACATTATTGCTGTTTACAGTTTATCTCTATCTATAATAATATTCAAGAAAATAACCCAAAACGGCAAAATCCTTTAAATTACCGATTCAGGAACAGCAACCCAACTATGGGTTGTCCGATTTGTCTGAAAATTTAAGGGCATATAGATCTTGACCTATAATGATTATTTTTAACCCATGTCAGATTTTCTCTTAATACTTTAGTTTAAAAGATATAAGCCAAAAACTGCATTTTACCCCTATGTTCTATTTTTAGCCATGTCGGTCATATAAATAAGAAGATGTGGTATGATTGCCAATGAGACAACTATCAACAAAAGACCAAAATGACACAGACATTAACAACTATAGGTCACCGTACGGCCTTTAACAATGAGCAATGCCCATACCGCATAGTCAGCTATAAAAGGCCCCGATAAAAAAACAATGTAAAGCAATTCAAACGCGAAAACTTACGGCCTTATTTATGTAAAAAAAAAAGAACGAAACACAAATATGTAACACATAAACAAGCGACAACCACTGAATTACAGGCTCCTGACTTGGGACAGGCACATACATAAATAATGTGGCGGGGTTTAACATGTTAGCGGGATCCCAACCCTCTCCCTAACCTGGGACAGTGGTATAACAGTACAACATAAGAACGAACTATAAAAAATAGTTGAAAAAGGCTTAACTCATCAGATGGAAAAAAAATTACAAGTGGACGTGGCCTGGTACTTATACATTCCGACATGAAAAGACACAATGAACAGATCTGAGAGTACTCGCACTGCGGTTATCTGACAGCTAGTTCAAAGCCACTAACAACTAATAAAAAAATTATGCATCTAAGACTAAACTATCAATCCGTACACGTCCAACATCCGATGGATTTAGTGTAAGACGTCATAAACAGCCAGAGAAAAACATGACCTTGTACAATGCCAAGTTACAGGTATCGACAGATTGTAGATCCATTAATATGTATATACATATAACATATTAGTAATATTTAGTTAGCTTTTAATTCACTAATAACAAAATCAATATTTATACCAATAAAAACAATATTTAATGATCTTATTACAGTGTTGAATAGGTAACCCTTTAGAATAAGTTTATTTAAAGGTCATGTCGGTTGGCGGGGCGGGTTAATGAACACATTTTTAACTACATACCCCAATGATGATTGTGTCTTGTTTGATTAAATTTGGCCCAGTAGTTTCAGAGGAGAAGATTTTTGTAAAAGTTAACGAAGGACGACAGACAACGGACAACGACGGACGACGGACGACAGACGACAGACGACGGACGACAGACGACGGACGACGGACGACAGACGACAGACAACGGACGACGGACGCCAAGTGATGAGAAAAGCTCACTTGGCCCTTTTGAGCCAGCTGAGCTAAAAAAAAAAAAAAAAAAAAGGAATGAAAAACCCTTTCTTTTTTTCCCTATTTTCAACTTGAATGTAAATAAAAATGTCGTAACTTCAAGGCAGATGGCTGACTCGGGGTGGGGACGAATCGATTGTCAACCCTTGGATTGGAAAACGTATCGTGTTTAGCATACAATCTTCAAAATCGTTTTTAGTCTCGCTACACTCGGTGATAATTTTTTTTTTATCTTTTTAGAATAACTCCCCTTTCAAAATCCAGGAAACGCCCCCAAAGGTAAAAATACATTTGAACTGTGCAGTATATCTGAGGTAGTTAATGCACACATTAGCTGTGTATTATTCAGATTATAGCACTGTAAGAACAATGAGCAAAGTCCATACTGCCTAGTCAGCTATAAAAGGCCCCGAAATGACAAATGTAAAACAATTCAAACGAGAAAAACTAACGGCTTTATGTTTGAGTCCATGTGTAAGTAACAAACGGAAAAGCTGGAAATATGTTTACAACATTTCCTTCCAAATACTAGCTTTTGATCATAAACAAGTTCCAGTCCAAGTTTGGTAGAAATACAGGATTATGAGTTAACGAGGACGAAGCGGCTAGTTTACCTATATACTCTCTCTATTAGAAGACATGGGTTGTGGTCTTTCATTTCTGCATTTTTTGAATTTTATAGGACATTTTATCTAATCTTTATGTTTTTCCATCATTCTATATTCTTTGCAATTTGACATCCCACAATTTATAATTTCTCTAATATTTGCTGCTTTGTTTTACTATCAGTATTCTTAACAGTTTGAACTATTTTCAATGGCTGTAGTATCGACCCATGATTCTCTGTTTTGTAAAAGCACATTCAGACCCTCATATAATAATACTAGAGAAAACATCTAAAACATTTTCTTTGTCAAGTTTCATTACTTAAAAAAGAGACAAAAGATACCAAAGGGACCGTTTCATAGTCTAAAATAAACTGACAACGTAATGGCTAAAAAGAAAAGACCAATAGACAGACAACAGTGGTTGTCGTTGGTTTATGTTTGTGGCATATATTTTTTCTTTGTAAACTGTTTTATTATAAATTCATGAAATTAGACCGTTAGTTTTCTCAATTGAATTGTTTTATAATAAATAAATTGGGGTCCTACATCAAAAGGTCATTAGAACTGAGGACAGGGGACACTGGAATATTTACTGCAAATGAATGATTGTGTGTATATATATATGTGAAATAAAGTTACATTGTTTATTATTTTGTATGTCACAATCTTAATGTTTAAAGTTTATATGACAACAATTGAATATAATTTTCATGTCGGTCTGGGCCTTTTATATCCGACCATACGTATATTGACCGGCTTTTCATATCGTTGATGTCGTATGCATATGGTTGCATATAATTGCTTACATCTTCTTCATTTGACAGTTGTCTCATTGGCAATCATACAAAACCACCTTATTTTTATAAAGCAATACATAAAACACAACATTTATGTCTTATGTTGTACTGTGCTCCTTGGGAGCTCATTTAATGGAAATAAAATATATTCCTTTTCTTCTTGTTTATAGAAAAATAAGGACTGAGCAACACGAACTTCACCAAAAACTTGGGTAGATCTCAGATGCTTTGGAAGAGTACAAAGATCCTGCTCCACATACGGCACCCGTCATGTGAAACCATTTCATAGATGTCATCATGATCTTTATAACTAATGTCGAATGATATAATTCATGTATAAATTTTGTGATAATATGAATTTTGTATTTAAAATAATAAATTTAAAGCAAAATATCTAAGAACTAATATGCTGTCAAAAAATGATTCTTGGTAGAAAAGAAAGAAATTCTTTTAACTCAGTCAGTATGAGAGATGTTCTTGGTTGGATAAGCGCATGGCTTACCAAACGAAATCAACGAGTTTGTGTAGATGGTGAAATGAGTGATATGAAAGCAGTACGTTCCAGTGTACCCCAGGGGACGGTACTTGGACCCTTATGTTTCCTGCTGTACATCAACGACATAGGCGATTCTATATCGCCATGTACCAGCCTACGACTGTTTGCTGACGACTCCCTCTTGTACAGAAGCGTCCACAACTCGGATACATGCCAGCAACTACAACAAGACCTTACGCTACTGGTAGAATGGGCAAGACGCTGGCAGATGACATTCCATCCAGCAAAATGTTTCATCCTTAGGGTAACCAGAAAACGCAACCCTGTTGTTCACAACTACCATATGATGGGACATTACCTGGAAACAGTTCAGCACTACCCATACCTCGGCTTAGAACTATCAGAGGACATGAATTGGGACCACCATATAACAAAAGCAACATCAAAAGCCAACAGAACACTTGGATTTTTAAGAAGGAACTTAAATAAGTGTCCACAAGACATAAAAGAGAGCGCATACAAAACATTAGTCCGACCTCACCTAGAGTATGCATCTGCAGTGTGGGACCCATATACAAAGTGCCATATTAGCCAAATCGAGATGGTACAACGAAGAGCTGCCCGATTTGTAACATCAACCTATTCTCGGGAACCAGGAACTGTAACCAACATCCTACAGACACTTGGCTGGCCAACACTAGCAACACGCAGACAAGGAGCCAGGCTCATACTCCTTTATAAGATCCTACATGGAGAAGCATCAGTCATTATTCCAGATTACATCAGGAGACCAACTGTAACAACCCGACAATACCACAGAGACAGGTTTTCCAGAGTCAGCACTTCAACGGATGCCTATAAATACAGTTTCATCCCAAGAACAATTGTTGACTGGAACCAACTACCTGAATGTGCCATCCAAGCTCCCACAACAGTCGCCTTCCGGGTCTGTGTGTGGCAGCTCCTGGCGTAACTATTGATCCCTGATTTTAACCCTGTACAGTTGTTGCAAACATCACATAATTTTATTTGTTTTTGTTCCTGTAAATACACAAAGTTTGTTATTTTTAACTTGGCGTGTACTGGTTGACACACGCGCACAGTATATTTGCGTTATGGAATTTCCGACTGCAGATTAACCACATAGAAGTAGAAGTAGAAGATTGGAAAATGTATGATGTGGACATAGAGTTATCCTTCTTTGTACGAATCATATATACCGTGTCTCCCTTTTTTTTAGTGAACACTAGCTGTTTGTTATATGTTTGTAAAATTATACATCATA
The DNA here is from genome assembly GCA_019925275.1 of Mytilus edulis. Lineage (NCBI taxonomy): Eukaryota > Metazoa > Mollusca > Bivalvia > Mytilida > Mytilidae > Mytilus > Mytilus edulis. The sequence continues at coordinate 19,703,258 of CM034354.1, read as the reverse complement.
ATTGTAATAATTGTTTCGTCGGTACATTTTAATTGACATGCTTTTATTTGTCAAAAAGTTAGGAAAAAGAAATATTATGGTATCTAGGATGAGTTTATTAGTGATAGTAATAAGTTGGGCTCGGATTTGCCAGTCTTGTTTTTAGACCTTCCGGAACTTTCGAAACAAGAAAGATAACTCAGTTGTTGACAAAACTGCGAACTCATTTTCGAACCAGGACTCATCCTTTTAGTCTTTATATCTTTAGAAATGTCAGTAAGAACAATCACAGAGGACTCACAATTTCAGACAGAGTTAACAAATGCTGGTACCAAATTAGTTGTTGTGGACTTCTATGCCACTTGGTAAGAAACGGGTTTCCACTCACAAAAACGACACAATTTGTAGATTTTTTTGGGTTCGAAATATGTTATACCAGTCGACCCACATGAGCAAGTGTCATAGATATATTTCCATCCCAAAAAAATCTTTGAAACGATCCTCTGTCCATTAACTCGAAGGTGTTATGATTGATTTTAGATTAGTCCGAGATTTCTCTGACGTCCAACAGCTGTTTTGCCAGACAAGCTGGGGCTGTGGGACGTCAGAGCTCGTCCCATATCAAAAAATGGATATTTGCCCACCCAAAATAGATGCGCTGCTTCGTCGCTTCTTGTGCCGACTGACGGCCTTGGAATTATATAAATCGGGCATCAATCTGTTCATTTTTCATTTTTCTTTTCATTTATGTAAGTTTCACCTACCTGCCAACTTTTATTTTTCCATATTTTAACAGTTTTCACAGAGACCCATCGATTTCTGCATTTTGCCTTTCATTTTCAAAGATTATCACGTGACCACGAGAAAACATTGATGATTTATGCAAATGACCATAATATTTACGATGCAAGTTATCTAAATGTCCGAGAGCTTCCGATTGTTCTCATGGTCGGAAATAAATGCTTAAGACCGATCTCCTGTAAAAGAGGTGAAAAATCGTGGTTGGCTACTAAATGTTAAACATCGATCTCCTACAAAATTTGCATATTTGAGTCTCGAGGCCACGAACTCTCTCGTAACTTGACGTCCATTTGAAAGTGAAAGTCAAAATGCAGAAATCGATGGGTCTCTGTGAAAACTGTTAAAATATGGACGTCAGAGTAATCTCGGACTAATTTTAGATTAGTCTGGAGAGTAGAATGAAAATTCAGAATTTACAACTTCTTCTTGGTCTCCGTATGAGCATCCTTTAGGACCACCACCATGAGTTATGGCGTTTAAAGGAGGCCATTTGGAGACTGTATCAGTACAGATTAATGTGAGCATGTGCCTACCCAATTCCCAAGCCAGACTGTGGCGGGTCTTATAATTTACAAGAAAGTTAACCTTCCCAATACACCTTATCGCTATTTGTCCGCCATAAGTGGATATTACACAGGTTCCTGTAAAAATTTGACATCACAAAACAAAATATCTGGCGCCACAATAGAAAAGTGATTGTTGTATGCGTCAAAAGTTCAAGCGGCCGGGTCAGCCGGGATTAGCGATAAGGTGTATTGTTCCCCAAACATAATACAATGTAATAAACAAATAGAATTTCAGAAAACTTTATCACATTTTCTGACGTTCTTATGACATTATATGGTTATTTTTAAAAGGAATTGAGAAAAAGTGTTATAATTAGTTTTCAAGTAATAAAAGTTTATTTGGAATTCCTGGTGGTATCTTGGACAATTTAGTAGGTAGTGTTTGTGTTTTCCTTTTCACCACATTAGCAGTATGGCGTGAGGGATTGGCCTATCTGATGTCAGTATTTATCAAGCCTAATGTAGCCTGTTCTAAATTCCAACATGATTCTCCCTATTATCAATGATTATAACTGGATTCAGATAATCAAGTGGATGGGTCTTACACATGTACAGTTTGTACCTACATTAGGAACTAAATGTATAATCTATGTAGTTGTCTCCCAGTTTCACTTAGACTATCCCATCTATTTTGCCATCATGATTCGAGAACTCTGAAAGAAACAACTGAATACACCATTTACAGTGTAAATATGCCTTTATTTTACAATTTTTAATTTATTTTAATCAAAGCATTGACATGAATTCATGCAGTCGTGCAAGAACCATACACAGGAACTTCTATTAGTTGATTTAAAACATTCAAATTGCAACTAAATATAGTCGTATGTTTAGGGAAGTAAATTCTTGTTGCACAATAAACACGGGCAATTGTTTACAACGACTTTCTACATTTACATGTGATCATTATATATACGCTTTTTGATTGGACTGCAACCAATAAAAATCCTCACCTTGTGTCTCCGAAATTCTATCTCAATCCGCCATGGGTGGAGAGAAGGGGAGCAGATCGTAACCCTTGGCTAGCGATAATGAACTGACTTGTAAATTACCATTTCTGAACTCAAAAAGTACATGTACATGTATGTTATTTTATTTGCAGGTGTGGCCCATGCCAAAGGATAGCTCCAATTTATGTTGAACTGAGTACAAAATATCCTACAGTTGTGTTTCTTAAGGTTGATGTAGACCAATGTCAGGTATAGTTCTTGTAATTATAAAAAGAAAAACTTTTTTTGGGGGGGGGTCAAATCGCAACAGTATAGCGTATTGCACAATAGCAAAAAAGTGGATATAAATTCAAATCATACATTGTCATATACAACGTAACCAATTCTAAGTTCTTTGTCAAAAACCTATATTTAATTACAATCTAAATTCAGACCTGTTTCAAGCTTGAATATTGTGACCATTTTTGCCCCAACTGTTCAGGGTTGACCTCTGCAGTCATATACAGCTGGGCTCGTCCAAACAATTCATTAGTTTTTATTGATGCAAAAAATTGTGTAGTATCAGGTAACTTTATTTAAGGTTTTCAATAATAAAAACTTGCATTCAAAATTTCAGTAGTGATTTTCTAAATAAAAAATGCTATCACAATAATTTTATAATTATATAGTTCTTACATACATGACATATTTATGAGTAATCAGTGATTCACAATGATAAATACACACATTAATTTCTGAATTTACAGCGTATTTTCACATGTTAACCTCTAAACATGATGGCCATATCTTATCTCCCCTATTATATATGTGTGTCCTCACTTTTAATATACCTTTACCATGTTTACAGGAGACAGGGGCCAGAGAAGGGATTTCTGCTATGCCAACATTTATCTTCTACAAAAACAAAACAAAAATAGATACCATGAGAGGTGCCGACCCTAATGCACTGGAAGAAAAGATAAAACAATGGAAAGGTGGAGATTCTGAGGGGCAAGAAGATGATGTAACAGTGAAGGGACATGTAAGTAAAATGATGGTCTGGACGGGGTAAACAGAATGGAGAATAATGGGTTTTCAAGCAATAGTGAAATATGAACCAAAAATTAAAGATTATAGCAAAGAATAAAGAAATATGCAAGAAAAAAAATAAAGAATTGAGAAAAATGGTCTTCACATTTAAAGAATACAGAAGAAAGATCTAGACATAGCTAGTTTATATAGTTATCATACATGTAGATACCAATATTAATAATTTAGTATTCCAGACGTGCCTTTTGTCTAACATAAGACTCATCAGTGACGCTCAGATCAAAATAGTTGTATAGACATACAAGTACAAAGTTAAAGAGCATTAAGAATCCAAAATTTCAAAACGTTGTGCCAAATAAGACAATCTATTCCTGGGATAAGAAAATTCTTAATTTGTAAACAGGAAATTAATTTTTTTTTAAATGACCATATAAGGGCTATTCCAGAAAAAAATGTATGGGGGGGGGGGGGGGGGGGGTTGGAGCACATTGTATTAAAAATACATGGGTAATGGGTATCAGAGCAACTTGTCACACTATAATTCACTATAATTCTCAATTAAAATTGTCTGGGTGGCGGGTGCTGACAAAAACTGCCTTCCAACCCCCCATACATTTTTGTTGAGCCTCCTAAGAGATTTTACATTCCGTTGGCGACGGCTGCGGCGTCCACAAATATTCACTCTGTGGTTAAAGTTTTTGAAATTTTAATAACTTTCTTAAACCATACTGGATTTCTACCAGACTTGGACAGAAGCTTGTTTATCATAAGATAGTATCCAGAAGTAAATTTTGTGAAAATAAAATTCCATTTTTTCCGTATTTTACTTATAAATGGACTTAGTTTTTCTGCGGGAAAACATTACATACACTCTGTGGTTAAAGTTTTTAAAATTTAAATAACTTTCTTAAACTATCCTGGATTTCTACCAAACTTGGACAGAAGCTTATTTATGATCATAAGATAGTATCCAGAAGTAAATTTTGTGAAAATAAAATTCCATTTTTTCCGTATTTTACTTATAAATGCACTTAGTTTTTCTGCAGGAAAACATTACATCACTCTGTGGTTGTAGTTTTTAAAATTTTAATAACTTTCTTAAACTATCCTTGGTTTGTACCAAACTAAGACAGAAGCTTGTTTATGATCAAAAGCTAGTATCTAGAAGGAAATTTTGTTAATATTTTGTACCTGTGTATCTGCATTTTACTTATAAATGGACTTAGTTTTTCTTCCAGTTAACATTACATCCAGTCTGCAGTTAAGTTTTTAAAACATTTATTAGATTCATAAACTATCCAGGATTTTTTACCAAACTTGGACAGAAGCTTCCTACAATCCAAACATGGTATCAAGCGGAATATTTTATTGATTTGTTCCCTCATTTTTGTTGATCCTGCAATTTACAGCAAAAGTAGGCGAGACACTGGGTTCCGCGGAACCCTTACAAATTTATTTCTGTAATAGCCCTAATTGATTTTCATGTCAACAAAGTGCGGATTACTGGGTATACTTGTATTCAAGAATACACTTTACTCTGACAACAGCAATTGCATGGAAGAGGCACATTTTACACAATCCTTTATAAATTTCATATTGTTTCTGCTTGCCTTATAGATCATTTGTAGATAATACACATAAATAAATACACAATAAATTTTTAAAAATTGAGCTGCGGGCCTGTAGATTATTTAGCAGTTCAGCGTGAAGACTGATACAGTGCACTTTTTCAGCCTCCTGCTTCCCGGACAGTTGGTTTAAATGTAAACGGGAATCCACAGTTTGCATCCTGGGCAACTGAGGAAATTGTAAACAGGAAATATTTGGAATAAACAAGTATCAATTTAAAAAAAAAAATAAAAAAAAAAAATACACATAATGTAGATAAATAAAATAATGTAATTTGTTTAGAATTTTAAGTTGTAAAAATCATGTTTTTATCTGATGGGGAAGTCTCATCAGGTACCATAGTTTTAATTGTATTTTTTTTCTTCTTTTAGTTAGATATTGGATCATTTATCAGTTCCAAGGGCTGTGAATGTTTAAATGAATCAGATGAACATACACTGGAACATGCATTGTCAACCAAGGGAGGCTACCTGGAATCAGACTGTGATGAACAGGTCAGTCATATAATATGTATTATATTTGTTACTGATATTGACAGATGTGTTATTTTCACAATTCTACGAAAATTTTCCTTTGATCTTACTGACTGATAATTCCTTTCTCAGCACTGTAGAGTGATATGAAAAATTATTGTTAGAAACTAAGGGTGCACATGCCCATCGCAAAGGAAATCAACCCAGCAGAATAGCAATATACACATTATCATCTGTCTTCTCAACCTGTACTGGCTCAAGCGAGAAAATCAATCTCCTTGAGATGATAAAGGATAATTACAGTAAGATTTTTGGGAAATAGATTGCATGTGTATGGTACTGACTTGATGTCTAAATCTTCCAAGGGTTATCACTTCTTTTGAGATACACAAAATATAGTTTATGTACATAATATTGTTCATAAGATTATAACATCCTTTCCATGAACATTTCCAGAAATTTAGCAATGAAATATATACTAATCATGCTAAAATATTCAAGTTACAAAATTATGTTATACTTGTTAAGAAAATTACAGAACTTATGCTCGGTGCAGGAATCTAATATCTGATCCAAAATTATCAATTATGACATATTTAAAGTCAATTTCTGTATACAAAGCACTGTTGAAAATATGTTATCTGTTGTCAGATCATTTAAATTTGTGGTTCACCTATAAAACCCATGAAAATTGGTATCTGACGAAAAATCATGAATCCATAGTATTTGATTTAGTTTAAACTTATTTATTTATAGTGGATTAGGAAACAAGTTTTGCAACTTATATTAATCCCTTTCCACTGTGCTGGTGCGAGTGCTGCCTTGTAGTGGCATTAGCCTGCTTTTTTTTTTCTATTTTTACACAGGTAAGCCATTTATCATGCCCTTCCGACGGACTATCATCGTTTACTCAAGACCATACTCGCAAATGGTGTCAAGGGAGAGGGGAAAATTCAGGCCCTGAAATTTTCATCCCGGAACGGGTATCTAACCAGGAAACTTTTGTGTTACAGTTCGTAGTCAGATGGCTCTCAGTATTTAGGTACAGAGTAGAATAATCAGTAGATAAGATAAGATAAGATAAGATAAGATCAGTAGATGTTGTAATGGAATATTTTGTTTTATTTTTCAGTTAATTATTAATCTGGAATTCTCACAGAATATGAAACTTCACTCATTGAAGCTTTATGCACCTGAAGGTTAGTATGTAACCAAAGATTTGATCTTTTACCTTCTGTTAATTCAGAAAAATTGTTGCAATATTTTTGTTTTAAAATGCAGTGAAATACATGAAATATATAAAGTAATTTAAGAACAAAAAATTTTAGTAAATCAAGATTGGGACAAAGTGTTTCTTTCTTTCAGTTATCTGTGATATTGCCAAGAACTGTTTTCCAAAAATTAATGTATGTGGGAGGGGGAGGTCTGAAGGCACTTTTGATATGACTCCACCTAACCATCCATCAAATTTCAATTAAAGTTAATAATTTTGTTACTTACATATTTTTTTTTAACAGAAGAGAATGACTTTAAATTTGATCAGCAGCTCAAAAGCTTAAAAGCTTTTTGGTCTGTGTCAGACATCTACATTCGTTTATTAAATATTTAAAATTTTAAGAAGGGAAAGCTCTTCATAAGAAAAGAATGCATACACTCTTGTTCCTTTTGAAAATATGTAGTTAAACCTTGAATTCTTAAACTTTCAACTTAATGTTTAGTCTATATACATGATACTTATTTTTAACTATTAAAAAATGAACTAAATTAAGCAATTGTTTAACCATTGTGAAATTTTAATTATCTACTGGTAATTTGAATTTCAGACAAAGGACCAAAGACTGTAAAAATATTTCAAAATTTAACAAAATCATTAGATTTTGACACTGCAGAGAATATGATTGCAACACAAGAATTAGAGTAAGTGATACAAGCAATACCAGTTATGTGACTTATCAATTTCCTAATTTTATTGCTACTTTTGAGTTAAACAAAAAGTAAAATAACAAAAATACTCCAAGGAAAATTCAAACAACTTTGATATTCCTGACTTAAAATTGATAATGGAAATGGGGAATGTGTCAAAGAGACAACAACCCGACCATAGAAAAAACAACAGCAGAAGTTCACTAACAGTCTAACTAGTATCGGTTTAAAAAATAGCAAAAGTGTCCTTGTTAAAGTTAGAGTTGTCTTCCTTTGTACATAACTATCAAATGCTTTTACAGTACAATGTTCATTTAGTGTTGACAAGCCCTTACATTTAAAATGTAAAATTTATGAAAAGATTGTACAAAGAAAAAAAAAACTTCTATAAAAGGTCAGAGTCAGTGTCTAACTAGCATTATCATGTACTTTCTTCATGTGCAAAATTTTATCCTTGATTTATTTGGGTTTTTTTTCTTTGTAGACTAACACCAGCTGATGTTAAAGAAGGGACACTTATACCACTTAGATATGTTAAATTCCAAAATGTTGGCAGTGTAACGGTAAAGTTGTTTATTTTGTTTAAATGTCAATTTCTGTGTAGGTAGAAACAGTAAACAGCAAAACTCAGCAAAAAAATGCTAATTTTTTTAGTCATATAATTTTAACATTTAAATTCATGGTTTATCAATATAAAAATATGAAGATGTGGTATGCTTGTCAAAGACACAATGCTCAGCCAGAGAACAAAAGGACATTAGAAGTGAACAACTAAATTTCACCTTACTGCCTTCATCAATGAGCAAAACACATACTGTAAAGCAATCTTAAAATGGCCCTGAAATGACTGTAAAAAAATCAAAAAATAAAACTAACAACTTGATGTATGTACAAAACAATAATAGAAAAAAAAACAAATGTTAAAGATAGTATTCAACAACAACTGAATTTCAGGCTTCAAAAAAACATTTAATCCATGAAATTTTGTATATCCACGGCAGTGTACATTCTATGACATAAAATTTCATATTTTTCAGATATTTATAAAGGATAATTTGGGCGGAGGTGATGTTACACAGATAGATTATCTAGGACTTGTAGGAACTCCAGTGGCTAAAACTAACATGACAGATTTTAAACGGGTAACTATCAAATCATTTGTAGTACATGTATCTTAAATGTTTGACTTTCCTAATAATGGAGGTGTAATAAATGGCTATTTAAGATTTTCAGTGCAGGTGAGTCCCAACAAAAAAGTATGTATAACAAGAATGTGTCCAAAGTACACGGATGCCCCACTCGCACTATCATTTTCCATGTTCGATGTACCCTGAAATTGGTCAAAAAATATAATTAGGCATTAAAATTAGAAAGATACTATCATAGGAAACATGTGTACTAAGTTTCAAGTTGATTGGACTTCAATTTCATCAAAAACTACCTTGACCAAAAACTTTAACCTGAAACTCGCACTTTCATTTTCTATGTTCAGTAGACCGTGAAATTGGGGTCAAAAGTTTAATTTGGGTTGACAATTGGAAAGATCATATCATAAGGAACATGTGTACCAAGTTTCAAGTTGATTGGACTTTAACTTCATCAAAAACTACCTTGACCAAAAACTTTAACCTGAAGCGGGACAGACGGACGGACGGACGGACAGACGGACGAACGAACGGACGCACAGACCAGAAAACATAATGCCCCTCTACTATCGTAGGTGGGGCATAAAAATAGGGTAGATAGGAAACTTCTATTTTTTTGCTATTTTTATCCCCTATTTATGGGCATTATGTTTTCTGGTCTGTGCGTCTTTTCATCCGTTTGTTGGTCTGTCTTTTCATCCATTTGTTCGTCTGTCCATTCGTTAGTATGTTTGTTCATTCGTCCATCCTTCTGTCCCGCTTCAGGTTAAAGTTTTTGGTTGAGGTAGTTTTTGATGAAGTTGAAAGTCCAATCAACTTGAAACTTAGTACACATTTTCCCTTTGATATGATCTTTCTAATTTTAATGCCAAATAGAGTTTTTATCCCATTTTCACAGTCCACTGAACATGGAAAATGATAGTGTGTGTATTATGGACACATTCTTGTTTATATTTATTTATGTCTGTGGGAGCAACATTTTGACATGTCTGTGGGAGCAACATTTTGACATTAACAGTGCATAAAAAATGGTAAAAAAACCTTAGGGTAGATAGGGTAAAGTAAACCCATATAAGTTTTAGTTTGACCCTTTGATATTTTATTCCTTTTGTTGTTTATAAAAAAACTATAAAGAAACATTTTCACAATACACAAAACATTACACCAACTTTGACCCTCAACAAAATTTAGGTGCTTAGGTGGACGAGTGTTCTAAGTAGTTACTACTGTAATCACTAGTCTGTCTACACTGAGGTTGTGAGTTCAAACCCGCCCCTGTTGGTGCACTCGATTCCAATCTTTATTGACTAGGATTGTCAGTTTTCCTATTGAAGGTCAGTGGTTTTCTCTGGACACTCTGGCTTCCTCCACCAATAAAAACTGGCCCCTACGAAATAGCCTAAATTTGTTGCTTAAAAGTGGCGTAAAAACACCAAAAATTAAAAAAAAATCAACAAAATTTGACAGCCATGATATAACTAGGAGTTTTGGAAGTGGCATTAGACACCTACAATCAATGGTTTGTTTTATTTTTGACTGGGAGTTCAGATAAAAAAAGGGGGTGGATGGGTATGACTAACAAAATATTATAGCTTGAACTCTTTTCACATGTTTCATTCATTGTTTCTTTGCAGTATTTTCTAATGTTTCTTTTTTTCTCTTTTTAGGTTGCAGGAAAGAAAGGAGAGAGCCATTGATGAATTGTGGGGATAAGACATAAAAAAAAACAGTTCTAAAGTTCTTGTTCATATTTAAAAACTTAAATTGACAGTTCACAATTCAATTAAAAGATCTATAAATTATTTGATAAATACAAGATTATATTTTGGTTGTTCTTTTGTATAATGGAGTTACAAGATGTGTGATGTTATATACCGTGGATTTGTTATTTTTTGTGGTATCAATTTTCTCAGATTGAGCAACAATACTATATTTGTGGATACTGTGGATGTATTTATTTTCGTGGGTACCTATTTTCTTGGATTGATGAAAACTTGCATATATATTTGTGGATATTTGATTTCTTGGTTTTGGCAAAGTCTGCATACTTTTCTGTAGAAAATTTGTATTTCGTTGAGCATTTAAGGTGGTACCTAACACTACAGGGAGATAACTCTGTAAAGTCAGCTAAACGTTTTAATTACGTTGTGAATATTAAGCTTAATGATCAAAATTGGTGTTTGTCAAACTGCTATATAACCAGTGTATTTTTTCTGACAAAACGGTTGGTTCAAAATTTTAATATTTTTGTTAAAGGGTCAAAGTAAATACTTTGTCAAAATTTATTTAAAATTAAACGAGCCAAATTAATTTTAGTGAAAGTGTTAGGTACCACCTTAAATTTTTGGTTCTCCTGTATCCAAGAAAATTATATCTAACGTATATCAATGAATCCACAGTACTTGATTTCATAGTTTCGCCAAAGTCTGTTTAAAATTTTTTAATCAAATTTTGTGTTCGCCTATACCCACGAAATGCTCAAAAATATATATTTTCACAATAATAATAAATTCACAGTACTTTAAAACGTGGGTGAAATGTTCATCGAGGAGTCGCACGTTAGACGTGGGCGAGCTACAGCGGGTCTCTCGACCACTGAAAAACGTTTGTGTTGATTTAATTATTACAGTACTGTGAATGTATTAGAGCTGTTTAGTTTATACAACAAACGTTGAACAACGGTACCAAGGGAAGGCACTTCATAACTTGTAAACCCTTTCAAGGCAAATTTAGAATTTTGCTACAGTCTCACTATACTTGACACCCACTCAAAGATGAGATTTGAAAGTGACTTTCCTGGGTCCCATGTATGATCCATTTGAACATCTTTAAGTATGGTCTTGAGAAATAATGATAGTCCAACGGAAGGGGACGATTATTAGGGACCCATGTTAAGAGAGAGTCATTTCTCTTGCACGTTAAAGACACCATTGAAGATTTCGAGCAGGCTCCAACCCGCAAAGTGGAAAGGGATTGATATAAGTTGCAATTACTTATTTCCCAATCCACTATATATAGATATGTTTAAGGTGGTCCCCAACACCTTCACTAAAATTAAATTGGCTCGTTTAATTTCATAAAATCTTGACAAAGTATTTACTTTGACCCTTTGACAAAAATATAAAAATTTCAAAAAATTTGAACCAACCGTTTTATCAGAAAAATTACACTGGTTACATAGCAGTTTGACAAACACTAATTTTGATCATTGAGAAGCTTAATATTCCCTTAACAATGCAACGTAATTAAAACGTTCAGCTGATTTTACAGAGTTATCTCCCTGTAGTGTTAGGGACCACCTTAAACTAAACTAAGGAAAACACATCTAATTCCTAATTAACATTATGAGTATAGCATTGCATGAAAGCAGTTAAATTTATATATTTGATATTTTTATTCTGTTCATCAATTCAGGTTGGGTCTTCAGGAGTGTGTTTGTCTTTCATCAAATTCGGTTAGGTCCAATGAAGTATGTTTGTCTTTTATGTCAGTATGATATAAAAATAAGAAGATGTTGTATAATTAATTGGAAATGAGAAACTCTCCGCTAGAGACCAACAGACATAGAAGTTAACAACTTCAGGTCACTATACAACCTTAATCAATGAACAAAACACATACAGCATAGTCCCCCCCAAAGGGTGACTGGGGAATAGAAATATGGTCACTTGGTCTTCTCCCGACCGACAGTAAAACGCTTGCCGAAATGGGGCATCCGTTTGGCTGTGCAGTCACGTCCGTTCAGAATGGGGACGTTAAATCCAATGTCTCGTGTAAAGAGAGTGCCACGCTAACCCATGCAACAACTCTTTGGGGCCCGTAGGTGGCCTGTTGCAAGGCCAAATTTCTGTCCCTATCCAATATACCCTCATTTTCCAGTGGCAGTCAAAATTTCCCCGACCATCATCCCAAATGGCCTCTATTAAGACAAGACCTACCTATTGTATTTTTTTGTGAACTTGTTCTCGTCCTGAATATGCATGAAATATTTGCCACTGGACGTTAAGGAACCAACAATCAATCAATCAATTAATCATACAGCATAGTTAGCTATAAAAGGCATGAGATGAATAATGTAAAACAAGAATGTGTCCACAGTACACGGATGCCCCACTCGCACTATCATTTTCTATGTTTAAAGGACTGTGAAATTGGAATAAATTCTCTAATTTGGCATTAAAATTAGAATGATCTTATGAAAGGGAACATGTATACTAAGTTTCAAGTTGATTGGACTTCTACTTTATCAAAAACTACCTTGACCAAAAACTTTAACCTGAAATTTGCACTATCATTTTCTATGTTCAGTGAACCGTAAAATTGGGGTCAAAACTCTAATTTGGCATTTAAATTAGAAAGATCATATCATAGGGCACATGTATACTAAGTTTCAAGTTGATTGGACTTCAACTTCATCCAAAACTACCTTGACCAAAAACTTTAACCTGAAGCCAAAAACTTTAACCTGAAATTTGCACTATCATTTTCTATGTTCAGTGAACCGTAAAATTGGGATCAAAACTCTAATTTGGCATTTAAATTAGAAAGATCATATCATAGGGCACATGTATACTAAGTTTCAAGTTGATTGGACTTCAACTTCATCCAAAACTACCTTGACCAAAAACTTTAACCTGAAGCCAAAAACTTTAACCTGAAATTTGCACTATCATTTTCTATGTTCAGTGAACCGTAAAATTGGGGTCAAAACTCTAATTTGGCATTTAAATTAGAAAGATCATATCATAGGGCACATGTATACTAAATTTCAAGTTGATTGGACTTCAACTTCATCAAAAACTACCTTGACCAAAAACTTTAACCTGAAGCGGGACAGACGGACGAACGAACGGACGAACGAACGAACGAACAGACGGACGGACGAACGAACGAACGGACGCACAGACCAGAAAACATAATGCCCCTCTACTATCGTAGGTGGGGCATAACAATCAAAACAAGAAAACAAACAGTATGATTAATGTACAAAATTATGAACAAAAACAAATATGATATACAGCAAAAACGAAAACCACTGAATATTTAACAGGCTTGTGACTTTATGTCTTTGTGGGCAGCCAGTTTGAAGGCTACACTACTTTGGTTTCTAGTTATTTTGATTTTGGTTCTGCTGTTTTACTGTTTCTGGAATTTTTGGTTTCCTTGCTGCATAATAATTTGTTAGACTTGAAATTTGTTCACACATAGACAATTTCAAATAGCATACAATGCCCCAATCTATTTAATTCTGTTTGATAAATGAGGGGAGGGCAATAGGGTGTCCGTTAACCTGTAAACAGCACCTCAATTTTGGCAAAAACAGTAAACAACAAATGCAAAAATGCTGATAACAGTTAACATAGTAGGTTGAAAACAGTTAACAGTTTAAATTTATCTCAGATAACAGTTAACAACACCTGGGAAAAGGCCAAAACAGGTTAACATAAAAAGGTATTGCCCCCCTCATAAATGGATATGCCAGCTCATTGCTTTGGGCAGACAGCAATTGAACAGTTAGCAAACTTCTGTGATTCCAGTTTTTTGAAGAACACCTGACATGTTCTTGAAATCAAACAAGAATGTGTCCACAGTACACGGATGCCCCACTCGCACTATCATTTTCTATGTTTAGTGGACCGTGAAATTGGAATAAATTCTCTAATTTGGCATTAAAATTAGAAAGATCATATCATAGGGCACATGTATACTAAGTTTCAAGTTGATTGGACTTCAACTTCATCAAAAACTACCTTAACCAAAAACTTTAACCTGAAGCGGGACAGACGGACGAACGAACGGACGCACAGACCAGAAAACATAATGCCCCTCTACTGTCGTAGGTGGGGCATAAAAAACATTGTATATTTTTATAAGGATGTTTGATCCAAGAATCTCCAAACATATTCATATTTGCAATCAACCACTTTTGGCACCTAAGCAAATCAAAGAGTACTAACACGACGAAAGTAATGGTCCTGTGATTGGCTTACACAGCATAATTCTGAGAGGTCTTTGATTCAACCAATTCAAGTCAGGATTTTAGGCATGTCCAGAGGTACTTTGATTATCATCAGGAAATTAGACATGTGACAGACAGACGGACCTGTGCATCTTCTTACACTCCTTCTTCAAGATAAGACGAGGATATACAAATAAATGGGTTGCCTATCTTGAAGAGCAATTAACTGTTATATTCTCATTTTTATAAGTGAATGTTCATCTAAAAAGGAGACGAAAGATACAAAATACACAACAGTATATAGAACACATAGAAAACAAAATACTGAGCAACACGAACCTCGTCAAAACGGGTGAATTTAACACTGCTGAAGGGTAAGCAGATCCTGCTCCACATGTAGAAGTCATAATATTGCTCGTGTACATACAAAACCGACGATGAGTCAATTAGGTTAGGTCTCATTCAAAGAAAAGAAGATACAATTACAGGTGGGGGAGCCAGTTTTGTGTGGAAAATTTTGTAGATTATTTAAGGAATAACTGAAGCAAGACTGGAACGGACCCCCCTTAGGTCAGTCAGAGCACTCCCCCCCTTTTTAAATAAAGTTCTGGATCCGCCACTGGGAATTGTGGTTACAATAATTGTATGATCTGTGAAATAGATGTTCCATAGCAGTGAACAAACTAGTGATGGCCACAAATCAGAGACATGATTTTCACTTCACCATTTGGAACTCTTGAATTGTAATAGATTTCTGATGAGCAGCAACCCTCTATCAATGAAATAATGATAGACAATGCAAGCTCTGAAATATTGTATCAACTGGGAGACATTATATATGATCTATATTTAGGCACTGCCAGAATGTTGCTACTTTTTTTTTACACAAAGCACGATCAATTCTTCCAATGGCCCCTTTAGTTTGGAATGGGGATACTTGTGGTAAGGGTAGAGAAGACAATATTCTTACAAGATGAAAGAGATTAAAGATAAATATATGTACTCTGACAGATCTTTGAAATTTTTATTACTAGTATCAACATCTGTATCACGCCTCCCCTAGAATATGAAGTTTCACGTAAAGTTTGAATCCCGGCTTTGATTTCTTATAAAATTGAAGTTAATAATTTAGAAAGAGGTTCATAGGGCATTAGGAAAACTCAGCAACATAACCTTGTTTGTAAGGGCACGTGTGTAATTTTGGTATCCAGTACAGTGAAGGAATATCCAGGAGGGGAGCAGCATTTTGGGCGGGGTGATCTCATGTGCTTCGGAAGGGTAAACGAGGTGTTATGCTTCGTTCGCTTAGTTGCAATTCACTTGTAGGCTGTCCGCTAAAATCTACGTACACATGAGATTTATAATCGCTACTATCTTATAGAGGCACCGTCTCATGGGAGGTGTATACTTGCGAATGACTCGGACTTCCCTGACCAGGGAAAGATAAAGGCTCCAAGGAAAGGGTGTCGTAAATTTACTAAAGCGTACTACTAATTTACTAAAGCGTACTACTAATTTACTAATGGGTACTTGTAATTTACTAAAGCGTAGTAATTTACTAATGCGTAGTAATTTACTAAAGCGTACTAATTTACTAAAGCGTACTAATTTACTAAAGGGCACTAGTAATTTACTAAAGGGCGCTAGTAATTTACTAAAGGGCACTAGTAATTTACTAAAGGGTACTAGTAATTTAATGTTCGAAATTTTAGGTAATCAAAAAGTTTCCCATCAAAGAGTCAAGCTCCCCTACACAATCCCCTCCCTCAATCCACCCCATTTGACCCATGTTTATTAAGTGATGGACAGTCCAATGGCAAACATTGCATTCGTGTTTAGGACGTTAAACAGATATTTGAACTGATTGATGTTTTTGAAAGGAATCGTACTAGCCAAACAAGACCTTTTTCTATTTTTGTCTATGTAATCGTTATAACACAAGCCTTTGCGAAATATTGTTTTTATGAGACTATAATCGCTTCTATCTTATAGAGGCACCGTCTCATGGGAGGTTTAAACTTGCGAATGACTCGGACTTCCCTGACCAGGAAAGGATAAAGGCTCCAAGGAAAGGGTGTCGTAAATTTACTAAAGCATACTAGTAATTTACTAAAGGGCACTAGTAATTTACTAAAGGGTACTAGTAATTTACTAATGGTACTAGTAATTTACTAAAGCGTAGTAATTTACTAAATAAAATTGAGAAAGGAAATGGGGAATGTGTAAAAGGGACAACAACCCGAGCATAGAGCAGACAACAGCCGAAGGCCACCAAAGGGTCTTCAATGTAGCGAGAATTCCCGCACCCGTAGGTGTCCTTCAGCTGCCCCCTAAAAATATGTATACTAGTACAGTGGTAATGGACGTCATACTAAACTCCGAATTATACACAAGAAACTAAAATTAGAAATCATACAAGACGAACAAAGGCCAGAGGCTCCTGACTTGGGACAGGCGCAAAATTGCGGCGGGGTTAAACATGTTTATGAGATCTCAACCCTCCCCCTATACCTCTAGCCAATGTAGAAAAGTAAACGCATAACAATACGCACATTAAACATGTTAAAGCGTACTAATTTACTAAACATGCTAAAGGGCACTAGTAATTTACTAAAGGGTACTAGTAATTTAATGTTAGAAATTTTAGGTAATCAAAAAGTTTCCCATCGAAGAGGAAAGCTCCCCTACACAAGCCCCTCCCTCAATCCACCCCATTTGACCCACGTTTATTGAGTGATAGACAGTCCAGTGGCAAATATTGCATGCGTGTTTAGGACGTTAAACAGATATTTGAACTGATTGATGTTTTTGAAAGGAATCGTACTAGCCCAACAAGACCTTTTTCTATTTTTGTCTACGTTATCGTTATAACACAAGCCTTTGCGAAATAGTGTCTTTTTATATGAAATTCAAAAGCCCCCCCCCCCCCCCTTTTCCCCAATACAGGATCATGACTGGGTCATAAAAAAGCTACATAATATTTATAAAAAGTAAATATGCCACAGTAATAAATTAATAGGTGTACTACAATATACAAGATCATACAAGCTCTTATCTTTTTTATAGTGGTTTTGGCACAAAATCTTAGCTACATTGATATCGGAAAATATATAAAAATACTAATTATTTCCACATTTCAAAATTTCCTATGACGTACATTGATATTATATCAAGTTTGATGATTAAGGGGAAATCCCTTCAGGTACAGGTATGATGAAATACAAATTTCACAAAAATTCACTTTCTATCATTATATTTTAATAACCAGGAAGCAAAAAAAAACACACCTTCATTCGTAGAAATGTATCGGACCCTGAAAATTTAAACAACTAATTGATTTGAATATGAAAGTAACTGTCGCATTCCTATGATATCCGCTTTTTATGATAAATTGGCCATTTATATCGTTATCTAACACCACTTCGAGGCCTTTTAGATCACTTTAATACATGCATTAAAAGAATAATCTCTATTGATCATGTCTATAGACATTTAAACGCTCGGTCGGTATTTAAAATCGCATATTACTCACCTTTAAGATACGGGGGTTATATCCGTTTTTATGCATGGAGATAATTTATCGGGCACAGGTCATCCTTGCGAAAAATTTAAAACTCTTAGGGGCAGAGGTGGATCTTAAGGAGGGGGGAACCCCCATTTTTTTTTTACTATCAATGCATTTGAATGGGGACACATAGTTTGAACCCCCCCCCCCCACACACACACACCCAAGGTTGGGAACCCCCTTTTAAAAATGACTTAATCCACCCCTGCTAGAGGGCATTTCAGCTCAGACTTATAGTCCATTTCAGCGCCAAATTAACCGGACTGATAGAACATTTTTGTGAGAGAGAAAAATGAAGTCGGATGTTTTCATCGCCAAAGCATAAATCATTTTAGCGTCAGGTTTATGATTAATTTCAAGCGAAAGTGAATTGTCAGTGCCCATTTGAGCGACAAAAATTAATTCTTACAGTTGAATAATAAATTTACATAGCAACAAGACCGAACTATGACACAACATATCATAGTAAAATATTTTGTCCAAAATACAGTACTGCAGTCTTAAATCATCGTTATTTGTCAGTAAAATGGTTCTTCGAATGCAGGTCCGAACACACTTGCGCTAAATGAACTTGCGGCCTGCGCTAAAATGCCTCGATTTCCCCTCCGCTCCTCTCCTTAAAAGTTTTAAATCTGCTCTATAATCAGAAAATGTCCTGTGTCGGATTAAATGTGCACATGTAAACGGAATAACCGCCGTCCCTTAGAGATTAGTATGAATATGATTGAATTCGAGAATAAAATTGCCTTTTTACTTGATAAATATTGAATATGATAATTTTAATGATATAATATTAGGAAGAGTCCAACAGCTTAGTGTAGACGTCAGTCCTATACATGTATCATATATATGAATGGCTTATATTTATCATACAAGTAAACAATCAATTAGCTGAGGTCATAGGAATGCGACAGTCATTTTCAGAGATAAAAAGATTAATAAATAATTTTCATTTGTAACAGTTTAAGGTCTGATACATTTCAACAAATAAAAGAAAATAGTTCTTCCTCTTATATTTAATATTTGTACTTTGTCATATCTGTTAAGGGATTTTCCATCAGTTAACATATTCGATGTGTCAGTGTACAATGTACGTCATAGAAAATTACAATATTAGGGTCAGTAGCCCATGGTCGGAATAAAATACATGGCTTAGTGCCCACGTTCTATAGTTCATTACTTAAACATTATCATACATTTTGAATTACGTTTTTTTATTAATGAAATGCACATTTATTAGAAGGTTATAATGTGTCCAATGAAAATAACTAAGGGTCTGCACGAGATTTATAGAATAGAGAATAATAGGGGAAAACTGCAGAAATATGGAAAAACAAAATAAAGAACAGTGAAAGACAGGCTCATAAAAATCATCAAGAATTTAGGATAATGGGGTGCTCAATTGTAAATTTAAAGAATAGAGAATCGTGTGTTAAAATATAAAGAATAGAAAAAAATATGAAATTTACATAATTATTTATGAATACAGAAATAGAAATGCAGTTTATGTTTATCTGCTCTCCAAACTTCAATGGCCTATATATAATTAATAGGTGATACTACGCCTGAAAATGCTTGAAATATTTGCCACTGGACATCCAACAAAACAACAGTTAATTAATATGATAACGCAAGAGCGCTTGACGTTCGGACTAATATATATATATATATATATATATATATATATATATCAGAGACGCGTTTTCCCCCGGCGTTTTCCCCGTGGACCGAGTGTCAACCGGTATCGTTTATTCTAAAATTTCATTTTCTCGTTTTTATGTTGTATTGCATATAGTAAAATGAGCCCCAGGGCGGATTTAAGGGGGACAGGTCCTCCTTATTGAAATTCAAAATATGATAAATTCACAGAATTTTACAAGTTCCATTGTGCTACCAGGTGATCCACTTTATTCAAAAAAAAATCTTGATTGCGCACCAGAAAATAGCCAAAATAGCATCGTACAGACTAAATGGATAATTTTTCAGAAACCTATGATTCAGTCAATTAGCTTATGTAATAGGAATGTGAAGTCATTTTTATATATAAATTCTATATTCATTTTCATTTTCAAGCTCCGATGCATTTCGACGAATTAAGATAGCATTGTCTTCCTTATTACACGAAATATGAAATTACAAATATGCTTCCAGGGAAATATGTGTTTGACGTCACATCTGAAGGGACTTTCTATCAATTAGCATACTTTGATAATTAATCAAATCAAATCTTATTGGTGTAAAATCCAAACATTGGATTGTTACCAAGACAAACATGACAATCATTACAAACATGACAATCATTACAAACATGACAATCATTACAAACATGACAATCATTACAAACATACAAATTAACAATATTAAAATTTAAAGAAACAGCATTCATATTCTATATAAGACATATATATATATATTTAGATGTTTTGGAGGAGGTGATCCTTTTGCAAATTTGAAAATACAAGTTCATAAATTCAAAATGCAATTATGTCAGTGTACATGTACGTCATAGAAGATTAACATATCCAGGTCAGTAGACCATGATTGAATAAAATACATGGCTTGATGCCCACGTTCGATTGTTCATAACTTAAGAAAAAAATATTATAAGAATAAAATTTAACTAATTTTTCGATATTATTTAATTCATTTAAAGTTTAATGGGTCTGAATAGAAAACAATTGGCAAATACTGGACTGCAGACTGGAGAAACAAAATTTAGGGAGCTACCATTTGATTTTTATGGGGGGGGGGGGGGGGGGGGCTAGGATGAAATTTGAAAAAAATAGGCAGGACAGGAGTTTTGAGTAAAAAAAAAAGGCAGGATGAGACCCTTGCAAAAAAAAAAAGTCAGGACGACAATTTAGGTAAAAAAAAAGGCAGGATAAACTAAAAAAAAAAAAGGCAGGATCGAACAGAGTGAAAAATAAAAAGGCAGGATCGAACAGAGTGAAAAATAAAAAGGCAGGATCGAACAGAGTGAAAAATAAAAAGGCAGGACAGATATTACAGCTAAAAAAAATGCAGGACAAAATTTTTCATCCTAGCCCCCCCCCCCCCCCCCTCCCATAAAAATCAAATGGTAGCTCCCTTAGAATAGAAAAACGCCCCTAAAACATCATCAAGAATAGAGAATAAAGTATTGCTAAGATATAAAGAATAGAGATTCGTGTGTAAATTATAAAGAATAGAAAAAAATATTACATACAAATATTTAAAAATTCACTCGGAGATGCAGTTTAAAGTCTATCTGGACTCAAAACCTCCATGGTTGAAAATGCTTGAAATATTTGTCACTAGACGTTCAACTAAACAACAGTTAATTCAAAATATTTGATCACGGAATGGTGTTTGGTGTTAGGCCTGATACCTTTCAGAGAGGTGATTTCCCGAATGACCCAATAGTAACCGGTAAAGTTTATTCTTAAAATCTAATTTTATCTTTTTGTTGTATTTCATAGACTAGAATTAGTCCCACGGGCGGATTTCTGGGGGCCAGGACTGAGGATTTGGGTCCTCCCTGCTAAGCTTCAAAAATGATAAATGTTTAGACATTAAATAAAATTACTAGTACAATTCGAAACATTTGTTTACCAGGGCACCCTCTTTTTTCAAAATCCTAGATCTGCACATGCAAAAAAAAAAGAAGCCTAGTGTAAACTATAAATGAATGATTTGTCAGAAACCTATAATACAGTCAATTAGCTGCATGATGTCGTAGGGATGCGGCAGTCATTTTCATATATAAATTCATTATTCATTTTCAAGGTCCGATACATTTCGCCGAACTAATGAGGTAGCATTTTCTTCCTCGTTATAGTTGTTACACAAAATATGCATTACAAATATGCTCCCAGGCAAATATGTGACGTCACACCTGAAGGGATTTTCTGTCAATTAGCATACTTTGATAACTATGTCAGTGTACATGTACGTCATACAAGATTACAATATTCAGGTCAGTAGACCATGGTCGGAATAAAATACATGGCTAAGCCCTCATTCGATTGTTCATTACTTAAAAAAATAATAAGATGATTATAATTTTTCGAATTAATTCAGTTCAATGAAAGTCGTTGGGGTTCTTGATGATGAGATTTTACAGAAAAGAGAAAAATGAAATACCACAGAAATATGTAGAATCCATTTAAGTTTAAGAAAAGAGAAAGATATGCCCACACAATCACCAAGAATAGAGTTTTTTTTATACTAGTAGTGCTGAGATATTAAGAATAGAGAAAATGGTTCAAAATAAAGAAGAGGGAAAAATGGCTTAAAATTAGAGATATCAAAAATAATAAAACACCACCATGCATAAAGACCCTCATAGATAAATCAAAAAGCATTTTTTTATATAAAAAATACTTATTCAAACCAACCCCTAGGAATTGAAGGTGAATAAAATGTTAATATGCACAACATACACGTTTAGTTGTTAATTTCTGTGTCATTTGGTCTCTTGTGAAGAGTTGTCTCATTAACAATCATACCATATCTTCTTTTTTTTATA
Source organism: Mytilus edulis (assembly GCA_019925275.1). Lineage (NCBI taxonomy): Eukaryota > Metazoa > Mollusca > Bivalvia > Mytilida > Mytilidae > Mytilus > Mytilus edulis. The sequence goes on along the minus strand of CM034354.1, from coordinate 19,680,732 downwards.
TTATAAAATATCAGTACATCGTATGCGTACCATGGAAGTATTATATTTTCAATATAATACTACTAGTAACTACCATGAACGTACTATACCAATTGTAACTAAAATTAACAGTTTGCCAGTGGGGTGATCCGTCTCCTCAATGCAAATTTAACTTGATTGTCCGATACATTTCAACGAATACGGTAAATATGCCTTCCTCATTCCATTTAAACAGTACGAAATACCAGAGACATATATAATTGTATTATACGTCTCTGGAAATACGAAATATTTCATCATATATGTTTTTACTTGATACCTGATATGTTAAATAAAAAATGTACGTCATAGAAAATTATACAGTATTCAGGTCAGAAGCCTAGGGTCTGAATATATATATTAAATAAACGGCTTTTGAATAACCACGATAACCACATCAGCATGCACGCGCTGTTTTGATCTCGGGGTGACGGCGAGCACTTGCTACGTAATGTACGTGAGCCACAGTGGTAAGGATGATCCGCCGGTGATTAAATATGATTTGACCAGGTATCTGATTGAATCATCAATATCTTCAAAATAATCAAATGTAGATTTATCAAATTTGCGATTAAAAATGCTTGCTGTTTGGTGTGAGCCAAGGCTCCATGTTGAAATCCGTACCTTAACCTATTTGTAATGGTTTACTTTTATAAATTGTGACTTGGATGGAGAGTTGTCTCATTGGCACTGATACCACATCTTCCTATATCTATCAGGTATTATTTTAAATCTATTTATCTATTCACGAAAAACTCTATGTCTCAGCTGCTTATCCCTACAACACACAAGTCGCCCCCCCCCCCCCCCAAAAAAAAAACCACAAAGAAACAACAACAACAAGTGTCCATTGTCATGTTTGAATGTATTTATACTTCTCAATGAGAATATTTAATTCAGCATCAGCATAGGTTAAATTTTTAGTTGTTAACTGCTATTATGTCATTTGTTCTCAATTGGCAATTATATAACATCTCTTTTATATTAATTTCTTCAAACAGTTTTTGCATACGAAATTAAACTTTTGACATTTTTTGCATGAATTTGACATCGACATACTATGTTGTATTTGTATGTCTCTGTTGCAATAAAAGAACGAGGGCTAACACAAATTGTCCTGTTCCTAATAGAAAAAGACAGAAAATTACAATCAATGAAATTGCTATTCTTCAGACTGTTTAACAGTGCGGACTAAAACGCCTTCAGTAACTGTCTCAGAATCATCGGGATACTGCGAAACTCAACCGATTTTTATTTCAAGCAATAATTCAAGAATAATATACAAATAAATTCAAGAACGCCATCTATCATTTCATTTAAAGCAAGTATGTTTTACTCACTCAGCCAGTTATACCGGCAATTTTGTCATGTGCATTTGTTTCGTAAACAGATGTGGCATCGAACTTTGCATATTGAACAGGCTGAACTATATACAACTGAGGGGAAAACCGTTGGAACTGTACTATAGGTTAGTCGCGGATTCAGACGGCGATGCAGCCATCCATTGAAAAAGAAAACAAATGTATCCTTATTGCCTTTTGTCAAATCTTGGATCTGATATAAAAATCTACATACACAAGATATTTTTTTTTACATTTCTACAATGGCGTCTATGAAACAAATCTTAAATTTGTATAACATTTAATAAAACAAAATAATTTTGTAAATAATAAAATAACAAAAAGAGGTAACTTGATACAAAACTAAATCATTTTTCTCCAACGCACATGCATGGCAATTAAAGCAAGTTAATCTCGAATTACATATACATATATGGTGAGACAGGTAAAATCTTGATCTACATACATGGTGAGGCAAGAAAAATCTTGAAATACATACATGGTAAGGCAAGTTAAATCTTGAACTTCATACATATTCCTTTAACCACAGTCTTAATTTATCCCCCATATCACCGTATCTTCTCTCCAAACCTGCTTGTCGCTTTTTCGTAGTCCTTTTCGGTGGGAATTGGAATCATGTTCATAAGTAGAAACGTCCAACGAACTCAATATTCGAATTACACCTATTTAAATGTGTAGTTCCAGTGTTTTTTTTAGTATAAATTATTCAGTCATCCAAACCTGTTTGCCGCTTCTTCATGATCATCGCTTTTAGAGTCATCTTCATGCTGGGTCTCGGAATCATTGTCATAATTAGATACGTCCAATTCTTTTAACACTAATCTATCAAAAATCGCATCTTGATTCATATCCTTAAAAATATTTCCCATGGCGTTCCTCCTATTTTTGTGGTGTCCATGTCCGTTTTGAACACTTATGTCCGATTTTTCTCTTTCCATCATAGACATCGTAACTGCTAGTATCGACATTAGAAATAACTTGAAGTATTAAAAATGAAACTTTCTTCTCCAATTCTTATCAAACAATCGTATGGCTCTCAATGAAATAACTTTGATGTATATTTCTTCTTCAATCCTTTAAACAATTGTACGTCTGCTCGCAATGAAATAACTTTGATGTATATTTCTTCTTCAATCCTTTAAACAATTGTACGTCTGCTCGCAATGAAATAACTTTGATGTATATTTCTTCTTCAATCCTTTAAACAATTGTACGTCTGCTCGCAATGAAATAACTTGGAAGTAAAAATGAACCTTTTTCTTCAATACTTAACGTACGTTTGATCTTGGATTGCTCACGATTAATCTATGAATTATGATATAAGATTTATATATAATATAGTATAATGCCCAACTACGTCACTATGTGAAAATCCCCCTATTACTCACAGAGATATTATTACGCTTCGTCTAGTAACAATAATGACTAACGGAAGTCGATAATTAATTCAATGGTCCATATCTAATAGTACTGGGTTAATAGGTAGATACTAGTTTTCAACCTATATTTTGTATACGTGTAGGTTGTTTCATTTTATTGATAACCTAAAATATAAGACGAGTATATATTTGTATTGTATATATGCTTTGGTATAGCTGTGCATTTTTGTGTAATAAATCATTGAATAAAATATATTTTTCTACCTATCACCTACGAGGGTCTAGGTGGGGAGGGGAGCAGGGGGTCCTTCGTTTAAGTATTAAATTTTGTAGGTAATTTTTCTCTATTCACTTTTGGTCATTATTATTCTCTATTCTTTGTATTTTCACACCCCATTCTTTTGTTTTCTTTGCATCTTAACACCCTACATTATCTATTCTATGTATTTTTGTTCCCCAACGTTTTCTATTCTCTATATTTTAACACCCCATTATACTCTTTTCTATAAGGGAGCTACCATTTGATTTTTATGGGGGGGGGGGGGGGGGGGGGGCTAGGATGAAAAATTTTGTCCTGCATTTTTTTTAGCTGTAATCTCTGTCCTGCCTTATTTTTTTTGTTTATCCTGACTTTTTTTACCTAAATTGTCGTCCTGACTTTTTTTTTGTTGCAAGTGTCTCATCCTGCCTTTTTTTTTCTTCTCAAAACTCCTGTCCTGCCTATTTTTTTCAAATTTCATCCTAGCCCCCCCCCCATAAAAATCAAATGGTAGCTCCCTAAACCCCTATCCAACTCTCGTCTCTCATTTATCTACCCATGTGTTCTTTCATTTGAAAAGTGTAATTTTCACAGGTTTTTTTTTCCCAGAAGATGTTTTGTATAGTTATATTGATTTGGAAATCAATCTTAATTGCGTCCTTTTTTTTGTTATCAACTAAACTCATCATAGATACAAGGTTTGGAATTCTGTACGCCAGACTCGCGTTTCGTGTTCTTGGAAAGGCTCGTTCGTGACGCTCGAATCAAAAAAAATAAAAGGTCAAATAAAGTACGGTACGAAGTTGATGAGCATTGATGACACAAATTGCATACAATTGAGAATGAAAAATGGGGGATATATCAAAGAGAAAACAACCCGAACAAAACACAGAAACCTATTATTGTTTTGTATGGCAATATGAATCGCTATCCTAAGGGGCGGATCCACCCTTTAAAAAAAGGGGGGTCCCAACCGAGGATAAAAGAGGGTCCAACTATAAACCCCCACACGTCCCCCAGTCAAACGCATTGATCGTCCTAAAAAAGGGGAGGTTTAACCACTAGAACCCTCCCTCTGGATCCGCCACTGATCCTGTATTGTCTTTTTCTGGTTTAATAGTCAAAATCTATTTTTTTTTTACTGATAAATGATATCATTCCTATTTAAATATTTGTATTGTTTAAACATGTTAAATGTCATCAACCCCTTTGGGTATACATATACATTTCTTTAATAAATAAATAAACATAATCCTCTACTATCGTACCATCTCAAATGACACATATAACTAGAACATATATGAGGGCCCTCATGGGGTTTTTGATTATGTGATTACTTGGCCGTTTTTTTAATGATTATTTGATTATTAAGCCAAATATTTCATGATTATTTGATTTCCTAGGACTGTATTTTTAGTTTATGATTATTTGATTACTAAAGATAAGCAAATATTTAATGATTATGTGATTATATTGGCAAAAAAATGGTGATTATGTGATTACTAGGACCCCCCCCCCCATGAGGGGCCTCATATATTTTACTGTATCCATGTAAATAAAGTTACCAATGAAGTATAGGTTTACTGTTTACTTCTGTTTTGTTTATGTCATCATGGTCATAACGATAAACATAAAGTTAAAAATTAATTATGAATGCGTTTTTAAAAGATAACACGCACAGGAGAAAAAAAAATATACGTACGTCTCTTGATGCACAATTTAAAAATATAGATATTCTCTTATATAATTTTTCCTTACGATTTAATGCAAGTATTCTTATGTTAATAAATAACACGCACAGGAGAAAAAACCAAATACATTTGCATACGTATCTCGATGCTTGATGCACAATTTTAAAAAGGCTGTTCTCTTATATATTTTTTTTTATTATGCTTTAGGGACGACGTCTACATGGTCTAAAGCTAAAAGATAAAAAAAACACTTAAATCAAATAGTTTAGGGGGGGGGGGGGATTGCTGCAAATTTTATTTATCCAAAATCGATTTTATCCATATTGGTCAATCTATTTTTCCTAAATTAAGTTAAGAGGGGGAGGGGGAACTATGTGAATTAAGTTTTTTTTATCCTACATTTAACTATTGATGTCGTCCCTTGACTTAATTATAAATTACACGCACACATGATATATGTTTTGCCTGCCTTAAGGAATCATATCATAAAAGACATATTTTTCTATAAATAATGTGAATAATGTTAATATTTTATTGTATAAAAGTTATGAATCTTAAGATTACCATCCCAAATATTAAATACCGAAACACCAAATAGTCAGGTCCCCCCATCCACAGGGATTCTTATGAATTGTATATAAAAATATCGTAATTGGCTAGTTATGGATTGATGACACATGGCATATTTGTCTAAATATTGTAGATAATTGTCAATATATATATTGATTTAAATTTTTCACATTCAGGCCCAAAAAGGGGGGTCCGTGTCAGAACAAATACCTGTGGTCCTTCCGGTCTGAGATGGGTCATAGTGTTTTGACATGACACATTTTTTGCTAAGGGTCATCCTATCATTAATTCAATTTGATTTTATAGGGAGGCGAAAGAGGCCAGAGGGACATTCAAACTCATAAGTTGAAAATATATTTTCATGGCTAACAATTAAAGAAAGAGACCAACAGACATAGACAAACAATAGTACATTTATACGAGTCGGTCGACATGGAGAAATAAAGACAGCGTAACATGAACCCCCCCCCCCCCCCAAAAAAAACAAACTTTGGGCGCATGATCTAAGATGCTTTGGACTGGTAAGCAGAATCTGCTCTACCAGTGGCCGATCCAGAACTTTTCATAAGGGGAGCCGAGCCGTTGACTGACCTAAAAAAAAAAGGTGGTGCTCCTGTCATGCTTCAGTGATTCCCTATATAATCAACCGAATTTTTTTAACCGTGAAGGGGCGGTACCCCAGCCCCCTTCCCTGAATCTGCCGATGCCCACCTATGGTACCAGTTTAAGATACTGTAAACCAACTTATTTTCGCGGATACTTAATTTCGCGTCTGATCCTATCTAGGCCACTTCGCGGCTATTTAATTTCGCGATTTTCTAGTTTACTAGAGATAATCAAATAAGAAAAGACCCAAGTGATACATATTCGCGACGATTTAAGTTCGCGTTATTTTTCTTCTATCGAAAGTCGCGAAAATAAATCGCTCGCGAAATTAAGTTGGTTTACAGTATTATCTTTTATAGCTCCACCACAGAAGGATGTTTGTCATCAGAAAAACACTTTCCAGTTTAATGAGTAGTAATTTGAAAGGAACTTTTTTTTCAATTGAATTTTTCATGTCGGGGCCTTTTTTTGACAACTATACATTTTGGGTGTCCCCATTGTTGAAGGCCTTACGGTTACTTACTATAGAATTGCTAACATCTACTGCATTTCAAGTTTGGCTGATAAGTGTTTTATTTGAAATTTTACAATATCTCCTTATTTTTATATAAAACATACAGTATTCATGTTAAGTTTGGTTCCTTTATAGGCCTCGGTTGCAAGTGATCGGGGTAACGAAAATTTGAATTGCATCATCACGAAAAAAACAGACGACGAACGCAAAGTCTCTTTTTACCCCATTTCTTTATGATTTGTAGAATCAAAAGACAGAAGATACACTAAACACATTGGAAAAAGTCATATATGTACATGAGAGATATGGACATAATAGAGAAATGCATGTTGCTCAAATGGAACTAAAAGAACCTCCACTTCGTTTTTGTAATACCTTGTAATACGGCCTATACTAATAAACTGTATCGATCGATTCAAGCCTTGCAGGAAGAAGCCCCGAAACATACATTTTTAAGCTAAGTTTCAATGCCAAAGGAAATACAATTTCCGTAAAATTACGGACTCATTCATTTATAAACCCAAACATATCAAGCCCGGCTCTTTAGTGAAACCGATAGGGGACTAAAGTATGTTCAACACGTTGTTACTTTCTAAAAAGAAGTATTTTAGCGTATTGTGAATATAAAAAAGAAGATGTGGTATACTTGCCAATGAGACAACTGTGAACTGTCCACAAATAACCAAATGACACAGAAATGAACAACTATAGGTCACCCTACGGCCTAGACAAATTATCATTGTGAATAATCTTCAACCCTCTTCAATATTCAAAACCGTTTATAAGATGTTTGTCCCTCCTTTTTTTTTTGTTCGGCCTAGTAGTGATCTGCATAGTTGTCAGTCTCTTTATGCCCCGATCGTAGCGTAGGGAGCATTAAGTTGTACCCGTGTCCGTCCGTACGTCCCAACTTGGTTTCCGTTCTCTAACTTTAGTTATGAAACTTGTACACAATACCATAAAATACAGATCAAGTTTGAATTTTGGTGGCGTCACTTTAAAACCATTCTAGAGTAATGCCCCTTTACAAATGGAAAAAAAATCTTAATTTTTGGTTTCCGTTCTCTAACTTTAGTTTGCCTCAACCAAATGATTGAAACGTATACACGATGCTTATTACTACAAAATACAGATCAAGGTTGAATTTTGGTGGCTTCACTTCAGTCGTTCTAGAGTTATGCCCCTTTACAAATGGAAAAATTGCTGAATTTTTCGTTTCCGTTCTCTAACTATTGTAAGCCTCTACAAAATATTATGAAAATTTATACACAATGCTTATTACCACAAAACACATGTCAAGTTTGAGTTTTGGTGTCCAACTGTTTTAGAGTAAATATGCCCTTAACAAATAAAATAAATTGCTTTGCCAAGCGAAGTTGGTACGACCGCAGAGGTCCAACCCTGAACCGTCGAGGCAAAAATGGACACAATTTTCACACTTGATACAGGTTTGAATTTGGTTTGTAATCAAATATTTGGGTTTCAGACACAGAACAACTGTAGTCAAAGAACTTAGAATTGGTAATAATCTCAATTTTTTGCTTTTGTGTAATACACTATACTGTTGCGAATTGCCCCACTCCCAAATATATAAAAAAAATTACCCTCCCATTTTTTTTGATTTTATGCTGCAGCATATTTACCCTTATCCGGAAAAAAATCGTATCCCCCCTCCCCAAATCTATTAATTAACCCCCTCCAATTTTTGTCCCCCCCCCCATTTTCCCCCCAAAAAATTCTTTCCCTCAAGTTCTGGGCATAATTACACTTCAAATTTCCTTTGGAGATGCAACCATAATTACCCATTTAAATACATCTTATAATTTAAAAGTCTTATAATAGAAAATTAATATTTCAGCATAAATTTAGTAGTATTTTCGTAAAATAAAAATTGACTGCTAACCATCTCAAGAAAAGTGACCTTTTGCGGTTGTCTGCTCTATGCTCTATGGTCGGATTGTTGTCTGCTCTATGGTCGGATTGTTGTCTTTTTGAACCATTCCCCATTTCCATTCTCAATTTTAATATTTCTTTATACTTAATTTTAAAGCAGTGCAAGGGAGGCAACTCCACATATTATGTTTGGATTACTTTTAGATTACCTCCCTAACACTGCTTTCAAATTGTCTTAACTGTCCATCAACCAAGAAACCATTGTTTCCCCCTTTTTTGTCCCTAATTCCTAAATGGATTGAACCATAAACCCCGAAAGCCATTACTAACCATCCCTTTGGTATGGAAACTTGTTGTATAACTCCAGAGAGATCCATAAAATTAAACACAAGTTATTGTCTAGAAACTCCCATTTAGAAATAAAAACACGTGAACAATGAACCTATTATGTGTTGCTCTCCTAGCTACAAAATGTATTCAAAACCAAAGATGTAGAACATATTATATCATCATCATTTGGTAACTAATGTAATTACTGTCTCCTACATGCCCGTCTTGAACATAAAAATAAATAAATTAATAAATAACACTCCTAATGCTGAGGATTGGTTGTCAACGTGCAACACAGTTAATAACACCATATAGGAAAAACATAGAACTCCTTTTGTCATAAGACACTGTCAAATATACTATCCACACTCATCTGTGTCCACACTTGTATATTTTACAAAATATAAAGAAACGGGATTCATCTTCCAGAACTTTTAACTTTTTCTTGTTGTCTCATAGTGTTTGATGAGTGGAGTATATTTGAAGCTTCCGGTTTCATTAAGCCTCGGTCACACCTTACCGGATAGCTCGAACGGACGGCTAACGGATAAAAAAAAAGTTATTCGTTGACAAAATTTGCATCCGTTGGGAGTCCGTTGTTGTACTAACGGACATGTAACGAATGCCTAACGGACATTGAACGTACGTGACACGGATACGTACCGGAGAGAACGAACGTCGAACGTACATCCAACGGACGAGTACCGGATAAAACGGACACCTAACGGAAGCGTAACGGATAAAACGGATGAACAAAATATTCTGAAAATTAAAGGAAATAAACCATCTACAAATTAAAGGCAATAAACCATGAGAAATTTCAATTGGCATTTGTCCGTTTTACATCCGGTAGGCATCCGTTTTATCCGTTATCCTTCCGTTAATGTCCGTTTCACATCCGTTTTATCCGTTAGGCGTCCGGTAGACGTCCGTTGGTGAATTGGTCTACCGGATCTCCAACGGATGCATAACGGACACGTAACGGATACAAAACGGACGCCTAACGGACGTTCAACGGACATTTTATCCGTTGGACGTCCGTTCTTATTCGTTAGGCGTCCGTCCATATCCGTTAGGCGTCCGTTTTATCCGTTGACATCCGTTCTGTCCGGTGAACATGCTCAAAATTTCCCCCGGACAGAACGGATGTCAACGGATAAAACGGGCGCTTAACGGACGGCTAACGGATATGGACGGACGCCTAACGGATAAGAACGGACGTCTAACGGACATGAACGGATTGATAAAAAGTTATCCGTTAGGCGTTCGTTCGAGCTATCCGGTAAGGTGTGACAGAGGCTTTAGCGAGAGGATGATCACTTATTAGTCAGGGTCAACATTGTAAATGACTGGTTAAATGGTTTAGGTGTTAGCCATCTTATATTTGACGTCTGGTCATTAATTTAAAATATTATATAAATACTATCCTAAAAAGAATCTTTGACCAGGCTTATCAAATTGTGAACTGTCCTATCCATAAATATGTAAAACGAAATTTGTATACTATTTTTTGTTTATCATTTTGTTCATGAACATTGATAGTGAGTTAACCGTCTAGATACACACATGTTTTTATAGTCTTTTTTTCGTGTGACTACCACTGCATGCATGTCACTCTCATTTAATTACAGTAAATTTAATAATTGTCAGTTTATTATCTCAATGGTGTATGCCATAACCATTTATTGTAAATGTTTTTGTACAAATAACTATTGTCTATTGTCTATATTTTTTTTTTAGATATTCCTATAACTACCGTTTTAATGCTTACGGGGATATAATTCAGACTATAATTATAATAATAATCAAATATGTGATCTATTTATCTGGAATAAAACACGATATCCAATTTTTAATCCATATACAAGGTGTGAAAAATAAGTTAAAGGGGAATGCAAGAATGAAACAATATGAGTAATACAATTTCATATTAATTAATGATGTGATTTTCAATTATGATAACGGGTTATGACATGTGTTTTAGTTAGACATGTTAGAGTATTGCTAAAAATTTGTCATGTTATTGAGTTTTGTTAGTTTTCAACATACAGTATAAATCAAGCTATGGATGTTAGTAAAAAACACATACAACAATTAAACACATAGATGGAGTCATAATTGTACATTTAACACGAATATTCCTCCAACGAAGGAGTACCTCATAATGTATTATTCTTTGCCAGCTTGGTTAATAAAATGACATACAGACACACGGAGGAGTCATTATTTTAACTGTAAAACGTATATTGAACGAGAAACTCACTTTAAATGATAAAACGTAAGTGTATTGAATCTTCGTTTAAAACAACAACCAGTTCCTGAGATTGGTGTCTTTAAGACTTAAATGTTTTTCTTATGATTTTAAAGATAAAACTTTGAGGACTCAATCAAGCACCAACAGCCTTCTTTGTTGTACATGACAAATATCATTTTTTATATTCAGTTCTTTTGGTTTTATTTTAGGACTTTTCTGTTTTGATGATGAAATGATATTTTGTTGTCATGTTCTTCTTCATATCTTTGCGCAAGTTCATTGCTATAAATTTTTTTACAACAAAGTTACAATTCAATTTTTCATTCTAAGTTTATATCTACAACACATATTTTGATTTTTCAGGTGGACTCTTATTCATTTATGAGTTATTTAAAAAACAATAACATCTACCGAAAGAACAAACATTTGCCTCATTGTTCGTGAGTTCAAAAATTGTAGATTCTATAAAACTATCTCTACACATTCGTTTTCCAAGCGGTAGCCATTTTGTCCAAGTTGATATTTCATTTGTCCAAGCAATTAATGCAGGTTTGTAACCTGATATTTCAATAAGTAATTTATAATTTACCAAAACAAAAGTTAGATACACGAAAAGAACATAAAGTCTAGATTCTTTTTTTTTTATTAACGACATGTTTGGGTCTTACAGGAACAAAATGCTACGAAACATTAGATAACAACTCAGCCGCATTATAGTTTAAATTGTACACATCGGTTAATAAAGAGCTCACCAGAGCTCTTGTTTTCTCTGTTATCATGTATAAAAATGAATATATATGCCGACTCTAAATAAAATTAACTTACTTACTTATTTACATTCATACAGCGTCTAGAACCTGAAGATCTCTTTATTTTTGCACCTAAACAATGTCTACAAAACATATATGCAAGTCTTCATTTTTTACTTACAGAGACATACAAGAACAAACATATTTACTAGAGGTTAACCTTATTAATAGGATGTACGAGGTAGAGGATTTAGTCACAAGTAATGATACTCAACAGGGACAAATAGGAACAGAGGATTTAGTCACAAGAAATGGTACTCAACAGGGACAAATACGAACAGAGGATTTAGTCACAATTAATGGTACTCAACAGGGACAAATACGAACAGAGGATTTAGTCACAATTAATGGTACTCAACAGGGACAAATAGGAATAGAGGATTTAGTCACAATTAATGGTACTCAACAGGGACAAATAAGAACAGAGGATTTAGTCAAAATTGATGGTACTCAACAGGGAGAAATAAGAACAGAGGATGGTAATAGGCTGCACAAATGTGATGTTTGTGCTAGAGAATTTAGTCACAGTGGTTACTTAAAGAGACACATGAGAACACATACTGATGGAAAACGTCACAAATGTGATTTTTGTCATAGAGAATTTTCTCGAGGTAATAACCTAAAAATACACAAGAGAACACATACTGGAGATAAACCTCATGATTGTGATGTATGTGGTAGAGGTTTTAGTCGGCTTAGAAGTTTACAGAGACACATGAGAACACATACAGGCGACAAACCTTATGACTGTGGTGTATGTGGTAAAGGATTTAGTGAGCAAGGTTATTTAAAGACTCACATGAGAATACATAAGAGTGATATACACGAGAGAGCACATACTAAAGATAAACATCATGATTGTGATGTATGTGGTAAAGGGTTTAGCCGACTCAGTCATTTACGTAGACACATGAGAACACACACAGGCGACAAACCTTATGACTGTGGTGTATGTGGTAAAGGATTTAGTGAGCATTGTAATTTAAAGAAACACATGAGAATACATACAGGTGATAAACCTTATGACTGTGATGTATGTGGTAAAAGGTTTAGGCATGGTAATGACGCGAAGAGACACATGGCAACACACACTGGCGAAAAACGTCATAAATGTGATGTATGTGAGAAAGGGTTTAATACGTCTAGTAATTTACAGCGACACACGAGAACACATACAGGTGACAAACCTTATGGATGTGATGTATGTGGTAAAGGATTTAGTGCGCAAGATAATTTAAAGACACACATGAGAATACATAAAGGTGATAAACCTTATGACTGTGATGTATGTGGTAAAAGGTTTAGTGCGGCTGGTGACGTAAAGAGACACATGGTAACACACACTGGCGAAAAACCTCATAAATGTGATGTATGTGGTAAAGGGTTTGGTCATCATTATACTTTACTGAGACACGCCAGAACCCATTCAGGTGCTTCACTTCATTATTGTGATATATGTGGTAAAGGATTGAGTAGCCATTATGATTTACAAAGACACATGATAATACATACAGGTGATAAACCTTATGACTGTGATGTATGTGGTAAAGGATTTAGTGTGCAAGGTAATTTAAAGACTCACAAGAGAATACATACAGGTGATAATCCTTTTGACTGTGATGTATGTGGTAAAGTTTTTAGTCGGCCTGATATTTTACAGGTTCACCTGAGAACACATACAGGTGATGGCAATACTGATAAACCACGTGACTGGGATATATAAGGTTAACTCTTCGTTATTTACAAATTCACACAAGCGATAGCCTTTCAAAAAGTGCTATATTCGACTCTTAGCTGATGAAAATGGAAAGAGCTCTCGCTTTGTAGATTAAAGGGAAACTTCGCAAAAAAATCAAAAATTGATATTATGTTCATTCTGTATAAAAATCCTCAAATTCATAGATATTAAAGTTTTATTTCGCTAGATAAGCGATCACCATCGATTTTAAATTTAGAGTATCAATTCTCTTCGTTCAGCCATTTTGTGTTCGTTCCGATGAAAAAAACGATATGTCTATAAACTACAAAGAAACAAAACTACAGTAACCGATGTAGTCGTAATTGCGTGTCGATATCTTGTCAATCGTTCGGTTGGTTTATCCGACTAACTAACTTGAAACGGAAAATATTCTTATTTTTTTTAAATTACCATGGTTTTTTAAACTGTTGATATTGGAATTAGATAAAAAGTCAAAGTTGAAATCATAAATAAGTGTTCCTTGAAAATAGTTTTCGAAAATCTAATTTGTTCATAATTTTTTAAAGTAATAAACTTTTTTTCAAATAAATTCTGATCTTCCCTCATCTGATCACCAGCATGCCTAAAGGTATTACTTCCAAAGGTATAAAGGTATTGTGAGGGGTGTGAGGTGACACGTCCAGGTATTCAAGCGATTTCATGTCGGGCTTGCAAGTTCATGCATCGTTTCACTTCTGCAGGTATTGATAGTGTACACGGCCGATGACTTATAACTTTCCATTTTGAATTATCAGATGTATAATATACAACTATATCTTACTTGTCATTACTAAACTCATACGCTTGTTTATAAATAACATTTCTGGTGTAAAAAATATGATTCATAAAAATATAAATAATACCAAAAAAATTAGATTTGATGAAATTAAAATCTATTTAAATATTTTTTCCAAGGGTGAATTCGGGAAAATGTAATATATACTCGTTGTCAATTGTGAAGGACAGATTGGAACATACCAGAAATATTGATTTAAAAAAATGTACGCACTTGTCGACGACTCGTGTATACGACTGGGTAGAAAGTTACGGAACTAAAGCGCAATTTAAAATATATACATGTATACATTGAACATAAGAAAAAAACATATATTTTGAATAAATTGGGGTAAAAGTTTTGTAAATAGACTAGTCCACGTATGCCAACGGTATGTAATCATCGATTGTCGTTAGACTATAATACCATGCAAAAGAAGAAGACGAAGAAGAAAAAGTGAACCAATTTGATTTAAATAAAGGTCGATGTTTAACTTGCTTTGGTTCATCGTAGTTGTAGACAAAGTAAAATCACAGATTCATATTTCAATAAGATTGTTCGCGAACAAAGGAAGGAATTCGTCATCACAATTGTTATATATGCCACTGGACGAACACTAATTATCCCCAAGGGATGTGAATTTTTTTGCTGGGAAACTATTGAGTATCAAAGTTCCAAATTAATTTCGGGATTTATTTTCTTTCTTGGTATTCAATAACAGAAAAAAGACTTTTAGTTATATTAAAAAATAGGGAAATATGACATTAAATTGGTTCCGTCTTTTTTTTAAAACATTGTTAAAAAGATGTGTGTCTAAGGTAGCACTCCACAGTTAGGTGTGTAGTTTCGCATTTTGGCCCTGTGGATTTTTCAAATATGAGAAAAAAAAAATTGAAATTCTAGTTTGATCCAAATTTTTGGGGGATATGTGACATGTCCACCCCCCTTTTTGCAATATTTTATGGTAAATTAATGCAGAATGTTGCCATGGATACACATAAAAGGAATTAATTTTCACTCTTTTAACTTTTGAAAATCAAATCTATGGAATATACTGATTACATACATATGCACATGTACAACACAAACAGTTAGGTTAATGTATTAGAAATCCAGGAATAGGAGATGATAAAACATTTTGTGGCTCATTTTTAATTTTATTTTCTAACTGTGGAGTGCTACCTTATGGCACATCAGAAAGCACAGAAATGCACTTTTTAAGATAAAATTTACCACAAATCTTTAGTCTTTTATGTTCTTGTTTTAGTTCTGAAGGTAAAAAATCTGCTAGGAATGCAATTTATGTTTATTTATTGTTTACTGTCCTTAGCAACCAAATATACACATTTTGACACTTAGACATGTTGCGGTCTTAAATTTGTACTCCATTAGCTTCGCCATTGTAACCAAAGATTGCGCTTTATATGATATCCTCAGAATGTATCGCTTTATATTTTTGAATGCGAATAAGTCAAATAAACATTTTTTGCAAGATTTTATATTATAATTTGGCATTAATTAAATTTAATGATGCCAGTACTGCTAGAAATTATACCCTGCTTGTGAGCTTCTAAACAAGGTTAGGTATGCTATTACAGCAAAATTGACCATAATGCTTCAAATACCTAAAAATTGTACAATTTGTCCCTTTAAGGTAATTTATGATTTTAAATAAGATAATGGAAAAGTTTTAGAAATTTACCCCAAAAAATGAGACAGACTTGAAGTTTTTCACTATATCCAGCATTTATTTTTAAATCACTTTTTGTCGCGTTCAACATCAACTGCTAACCTTCAAAAATCTTTATTACTGAACCAATTTTAAAAACTAAGGTACCATTTTCATCGTAACAGCTAATAGAACACAGAAAATATAATAAAATTGAGGCAGGATGGAAAAATTTCACCTTAAGGTAGCACTCCACAGTTAGGTGTGTAGTTTCGCATTTTGGCCCTGTGGATTTTTCAAATATGAGAGCTAGTGTGCAATAAAATTCAATTTGGATAGCTGAGTATTAAAATAGCCTTTGTATTGGTTTATATGAACATCAAGATTATGTAATGTATTAATATAGGCTGTTTTCTATAGACAGTCCGTATTTGCATGTCCCTACCATACATTGTCCGGCAATTATTGTAATGTTTTTTCCAACTTTTTATCGCACGAACTTTGTGATTGGATTTTACGAAAAAATGAGGCGAAAGACACCCATTTTTTATTTGATCATTAGGAAGATTTATGTAAACATTTCTAAAAAGGTATCACTCAAAGCATTGAAATTTAGTTTGATCCAAATTTTGGGGATATGTGACATGTCCACGCCCCCTTTTTGCAATAATTTTAGGGTAAATTAAGCAAATGTTGCCATGGATACACATAAAAGGAATTAATTTTCACTCTTTTAACTTTTGAAAATCAAATCTATGGAATATACTGATTACATACATATGCACATGTACAACACAAACATTTAGGTTAATGTATTAGAAATCCGGAATAGGAGATGATAAAACATTTTGTGGCTCATTTTTAATTTATTTTCTAACTGTGGAGTGCTACCTTATGGCACATCAAAGCACAGAAATGCACTTTTAAGATAAAATTTACCACAAATCTTAGTCTTTTATGTCTTGTTTTAGTTCTGAAGGTAAAAAATCTGCTAGAATGCAATTTAATGTTTATTTTATTGTTACTGTCCTTAGCAACCAAATATACACATTTTGACACTTAGACATGTTGCGTCTTAAATTTGTACTCCATTAGCTTCGCCATTGTAACCAAAATTGCGCTTTAATGATATTCCTCAGAATGTATCGCTTTTATTTTTGAATGCGAATAAGTCAAATAAACATTTTTTGCAAGATTTTATATTATAATTTGGCATTAATTAAATTTATGATCACTTAGAAATTTATACCCTTACTTTGTAGCTTCTTAACCAAGTTGTATGCTTTACAGCAAAATTGACCTATAAGTGCTTTCAAATACCTAAAAATTGTACAATTTGTCCCTTTTAAGGTAATTTTTATGATTTATAATAAATAAATGGAAAAGTTTTAGAAATTTACCCCAAAAAATGAGACAGACTTGAAGTTTTTCACTATGATGACCAGCATTTATTTTTAAATCACTTTTTGTCGCGTTTCAACATCAACTGCTAACCTTCATAAAATCTTTATTACTGAACCAATTTTAAAAACAAGTACCATTTTCATCGTAACAGCTAATAGAACACAGAAAATATAATAAAAATTGAGGCAGGATGGAAAAATTTCACCTTAAGGTACACTCCACAGTTAGGTGTGTAAGTTCGCATTTTGGCCCCTGTGGATTTTTCAAATATGAGAGCTAGTGTGCAATAAAATTCAATTTGGATAGCTGAGTATTAAAATAGCCTTTTTTATTGGGTTTATATGAACATCAAGATTATGTAATGTATGTAATAAGGCTGTTTTCTATATGACAGTCCGTATTTCATGTCCCTACCAAAACATTGGTCCGGCAATTATTGTAATTTTTTTTTCCACTTTTTATCGCACGAACTTTGTGATTGGATTTACGAAAAAATGAGGCAAAGACACCCATTTTTTATTTGATCATTAGGAAGATTTATGTAAACAGTTTCTAAAAAGGTATCACTCAAAGGCATTGAAATTCTAGTTTGATCCAAATTTTTGGGGGATATGTGAACATTCCACCCCCCCTTTTTGCAATATTTTATGGTAAATTAATGCAGAATGTTGCCATGGATACACATAAAAGGAATTAATTTTCACTCTTTTAACTTTTGAAAATCAAATCTATGGAATATACTGATTACATACATATGCACATGTACAACACAACAGTTAGGTTAATGTATTAGAAATCCAGGAATAGGAGATATAAAACATTTTGTGGCTCATTTTTAATTTTATTATCTAACTGTGGAGTGCTACCTTATGGCACATCAAAAGCACAGAAATGCACTTTTTAAGATAAAATTTACCACAAATCTTTAGTCATTTTATGTTCTTGTTTTTAGTTCTGAAGGTAAAAAATCTGCTAGGAATGCAATTTATGTTATTATTTTATTGTTTACTGTCCTTAGCAACCAAATATACACATTTTGACACTTAGACATGTTGCGGTCTTAAATTTGTACTCCATTAGCTTCGCCATTGTAACCAAAGATTGCGCTTTATATGATATCCTCAGAATGTATCGCTTTATATTTTTGAATGCGAATAAGTCAAATAAACATTTTTTGCAAGATTTTATATTATAATTTGGCATTAATTAAATTTAATGATGCCAGTACTGCTAGAAATTTATACCCTGCTTGTGAGCTTCTAAACCAAGGTTAGGTATGCTATTTACAGCAAAATTGACCTATAAGTGCTTTCAAATACCTAAAAATTGTACAATTTGTCCTCTTTAAGGTAATTTTATGATTTTAAATAAAATAATGGGAAAAGTTTTAGAAATTTACCCCAAAAAATGAGACAGACTTGAAGTTTTTCACTATGATCCAGCATTTATTTTTAAATCACTTTTTGTCGCGTTTCAACATCAACTGCTAACCTTCATAAAATCTTATTCCCCAATTTTAAAAACTAAGGTACCATTTTCATCGTAACAGCTAATAGAACACAGAAAATATAATAAAAATTGAGGCAGGATGGGAAAAATTTCACCTTAAGGTAGCACTCCACAGTTAGGTGTGTAGTTTCGCATTTTGGCCCCTGTGGATTTTTCAAATATGAGAGCTAGTGTGCAATAAAATTCAATTTTGGATAGCTGAGTATTAAAATAGCCTTTGTATTGGGTTTATATGAACATCAAGATTATGTAATGTATGTAATATAGGCTGTTTTCTATATGACAGTCCGTATTTGCATGTCCCTACCATACATTGGTCCGGCAATTATTGTAATGTTTTTTTCCAACTTTTTATCGCACGAACTTTGTGATTGGATTTTACGAAAAAATGAGGCGAAAGACACCCATTTTTTATTTGATCATTAGGAAGATTTATGTAAACAGTTTCTAAAAAGGTATCACTCAAAGGCATTGAAATTCTAGTTTGATCCAAATTTTTGGGGGATATGTGACATGTCCACCCCCCTTTTTGCAATATTTTATGGTAAATTAATGCAGAATGTTGCCATGGATACACATAAAAGGAATTAATTTTCACTCTTTTAACTTTTGAAAATCAAATCTATGGAATATACTGATTACATACATATGCACATGTACAACACAAACAGTTAGGTTAATGTATTAGAAATCCAGAATAGGAGATGATAAAACATTTTGTGGCTCATTTTTAATTTTATTTTCTAACTGTGGAGTGCTACCTTATGGCACATCAGAAAGCACAGAAATGCACTTTTTAAGATAAAATTTACCACAAATCTTTAGTCTTTTATGTTCTTGTTTTAGTTCTGAAGGTAAAAAATCTGCTAGGAATGCAATTTATGTTTATTTTATTGTTTACTGTCCTTAGCAACCAAATATACACATTTTGACACTTAGACATGTTGCGGTCTTAAATTTGTACTCCATTAGCTTCGCCATTGTAACCAAAGATTGCGCTTTATATGATATCCTCAGAATGTATCGCTTTATATTTTTGAATGCGAATAAGTCAAATAAACATTTTTTGCAAGATTTTATATTATAATTTGGCATTAATTAAATTTAATGATGCCAGTACTGCTAGAAATTTATACCCTGCTTGTGAGCTTCTAAACCAAGGTTAGGTATGCTATTTACAGCAAAATTGACCTATAAGTGCTTTCAAATACCTAAAAATTGTACAATTTGTCCTCTTTTAAGGTAATTTTATGATTTTAAATAAGATAATGGGAAAAGTTTTAGAAATTTACCCCAAAAAATGAGACAGACTTGAAGTTTTTCACTATGATCCAGCATTTATTTTTAAATCACTTTTTGTCGCGTTTCAACATCAACTGCTAACCTTCATAAAATCTTTATTACTGAACCAATTTTAAAAACTAAGGTACCATTTTCATCGTAACAGCTAATAGAACACAGAAAATATAATAAAAATTGAGGCAGGATGGGAAAAATTTCACCTTAAGGTAGCACTCCACAGTTAGGTGTGTAGTTTCGCATTTTGGCCCCTGTGGATTTTCAAATATGAGAGCTAGTGTGCAATAAAATTCAATTTTGGATAGCTGAGTATTAAAATAGCCTTTGTATTGGGTTTATATGAACATCAAGATTATGTAATGTATGTAATATAGGCTGTTTTCTATATGACAGTCCGTATTTGCATGTCCCTACCATACATTGGTCCGGCAATTATTGTAATGTTTTTTTCCAACTTTTTATCGCACGAACTTTGTGATTGGATTTTACGAAAAAATGAGGCGAAAGACACCCATTTTTTATTTGATCATTAGGAAGATTTATGTAAACAGTTTCTAAAAAGGTATCACTCAAAGGCATTGAAATTCTAGTTTGATCCAAATTTTTGGGGGATATGTGACATGTCCACCCCCTTTTTGCAATATTTTATGGTAAATTAATGCAGAATGTTGCCATGGATACACATAAAAGGAATTAATTTTCACTCTTTTAACTTTTGAAAATCAAATCTATGGAATATACTGATTACATACATATGCACATGTACAACACAAACAGTTAGGTTAATGTATTAGAAATCCAGGAATAGGAGATGATAAAACATTTTGTGGCTCATTTTTAATTTTATTTTCTAACTGTGGAGTGCTACCTTATGGCACATCAGAAAGCACAGAAATGCACTTTTTAAGATAAAATTTACCACAAATCTTTAGTCTTTTATGTTCTTGTTTTAGTTCTGAAGGTAAAAAATCTGCTAGGAATGCAATTTATGTTTATTTTATTGTTTACTGTCCTTAGCAACCAAATATACACATTTTGACACTTAGACATGTTGCGGTCTTAAATTTGTACTCCATTAGCTTCGCCATTGTAACCAAAGATTGCGCTTTATATGATATCCTCAGAATGTATCGCTTTATATTTTTGAATGCGAATAAGTCAAATAAACATTTTTTGCAAGATTTTATATTATAATTTGGCATTAATTAAATTTAATGATGCCAGTACTGCTAGAAATTTATACCCTGCTTGTGAGCTTCTAAACCAAGGTTAGGTATGCTATTTACAGCAAAATTGACCTATAAGTGCTTTCAAATACCTAAAAATTGTACAATTTGTCCTCTTTTAAGGTAATTTTATGATTTTAAATAAGATAATGGGAAAAGTTTTAGAAATTTACCCCAAAAAATGAGACAGACTTGAAGTTTTTCACTATGATCCAGCATTTATTTTAAATCACTTTTTGTCGCGTTTCAACATCAACTGCTAACCTTCATAAAATCTTTATTACTGAACCAATTTTAAAAACTAAGGTACCATTTTCATCGTAACAGCTAATAGAACACAGAAAATATAATAAAAATTGAGGCAGGATGGGAAAAATTTCACCTTAAGGTAGCACTCCACAGTTAGGTGTGTAGTTTCGCATTTTGGCCCCTGTGGATTTTTCAAATATGAGAGCTAGTGTGCAATAAAATTCAATTTTGGATAGCTGAGTATTAAAATAGCCTTTGTATTGGGTTTATATGAACATCAAGATTATGTAATGTATGTAATATAGGCTGTTTTCTATATGACAGTCCGTATTTGCATGTCCCTACCATACATTGGTCCGGCAATTATTGTAATGTTTTTTTCCAACTTTTTATCGCACGAACTTTGTGATTGGATTTTAACGAAAAAATGAGGCGAAAGACACCCATTTTTTATTTGATCATTAGGAAGATTTATGTAAACAGTTTCTAAAAGGTATCACTCAAAGGCATTGAAATTCTAGTTTGATCCAAATTTTTGGGGGATATGTGACATGTCCACCCCCCTTTTTGCAATATTTTTATGGTAAATTAATGCAAAATGTTGCCATGGATACACATAAAAGGAATTAATTTTCACTCTTTTAACTTTTGAAAATCAAATCTATGGAATATACTGATTACATACATATGCACATGTACAACACAAACAGTTAGGTTAATGTATTAGAAATCCAGGAATAGGAGATGATAAAACATTTTGTGGCTCATTTTTAATTTTATTTTCTAACTGTGGAGTGCTACCTTATGGCACATCAGAAAGCACAGAAATGCACTTTTTAAGATAAAATTTACCACAAATCTTTTAGTCTTTTATGTTCTTGTTTTAGTTCTGAAGGTAAAAAATCTGCTAGGAATGCAATTTATGTTTATTTTATTGTTTACTGTCCTTAGCAACCAAATATACACATTTTGACACTTAGACATGTTGCGGTCTTAAATTTGTACTCCATTAGCTTCGCCATTGTAACCAAAGATTGCGCTTTATATGATATCCTCAGAATGTATCGCTTTATATTTTTGAATGCGAATAAGTCAAATAAACATTTTTTGCAAGATTTTATATTATAATTTGGCATTAATTAAATTTAATGATGCCAGTACTGCTAGAAATTTATACCCTGCTTGTGAGCTTCTAAACCAAGGTTAGGTATGCATTTACAGCAAAATTGACCTATAAGTGCTTTCAAATACCTAAAAATTGTACAATTTGTCCTCTTTTAAGGTAATTTTATGATTTTAAATAAGATAATGGGAAAAGTTTTAGAAATTTACCCCAAAAAATGAGACAGACTTGAAGTTTTTCACTATGATCCAGCATTTATTTTTAAATCACTTTTGTCGCG
Organism: Mytilus edulis; assembly: GCA_019925275.1. Taxonomy (NCBI): domain Eukaryota; kingdom Metazoa; phylum Mollusca; class Bivalvia; order Mytilida; family Mytilidae; genus Mytilus; species Mytilus edulis. Next base: position 19,657,776 of record CM034354.1, on the reverse strand, counting down.
TTTCAACATCAACTGCTAACCTTCATAAAATCTTTATTACTGAACCAATTTTAAAAACTAAGGTACCATTTTCATCGTAACAGCTAATAGAACACAGAAAATATAATAAAAATTGAGGCAGGATGGGAAAAATTTCACCTTAAGGTAGCACTCCACAGTTAGGTGTGTAGTTTCGCATTTTGGCCCCTGTGGATTTTTCAAATATGAGAGCTAGTGTGCAATAAAATTCAATTTTGGATAGCTGAGTATTAAAATAGCCTTTGTATTGGGTTTATATGAACATCAAGATTATGTAATGTATGTAATATAGGCTGTTTTCTATATGACAGTCCGTATTTGCATGTCCCTACCATACATTGGTCCGGCAATTATTGTAATGTTTTTTTTCCAACTTTTTATCGCACGAACTTTGTGATTGGATTTTACGAAAAAATGAGGCGAAAGACACCCATTTTTTATTTGATCATTAGGAAGATTTATGTAAACAGTTTCTAAAAAGGTATCACTCAAAGGCATTGAAATTCTAGTTTGATCCAAATTTTTGGGGATATGTGACATGTCCCACCCCCCTTTTTTGCAATATTTTATGGTAAATTAATGCAGAATGTTGCCATGGATACACATAAAAGGAATTAATTTTCACTCTTTTAACTTTTGAAAATCAAATCTATGGAATATACTGATTACATACATATGCACATGTACAACACAAACAGTTAGGTTAATGTATTAGAAATCCAGGAATAGGAGATGATAAAACATTTTGTGGCTCATTTTTAATTTTATTTTCTAACTGTGGAGTGCTACCTTATGGCACATCAGAAAGCACAGAAATGCACTTTTTAAGATAAAATTTACCACAACTTAGTCTTTATGTTCTTGTTTAGTTCTGAAGGTAAAAAATCTGCTAGGAATGCAATTATGTTTATTTTATTGTTACTGTCCTTAGCAACCAATATACACTTTGACATTAGACATGTTCGGTCTTAATTTGTACTCCATTAGCTTCGCCATTGTAACCAAGATTGCGCTTTATATATATCCTCAGAATGTATCGCTTTATATTTTTGAATGCGAATAAGTCAAATAAACATTTTTTGCAAGATTTTATATTATAATTTGGCATAATTAAATTTAATGATGCCAGTACTGCAAAATTATACCCTGCTTTGAGCTTCTAAACCAAGGTTGTATGCTATTTACAGCAAAATTACCTATAAGTGCTTTCAAATACCTAAAATTGTACAATTGTCCTCTTTTAAGGTAATTTTATGATTTTAAATAAGATAAGGGAAAAGTTTAGAATTTACCCCAAAAATGAGACAGACTTGAAGTTTTTCACTATGACCAGCATTTATTTTTAAATCACTTTTGTCGCGTTTCAACATCAACTGCTAACCTTCATAAAATCTTTATTACTGAACCAATTTTAAAAACTAAGGTACCATTTCATCGAACAGCTAATAGAACACAGAAAATAAATAAAAATTGAGGCAGGATGGAAAAATTTCACCTTAGTAGCACTCCACAGTTGGTGTGTAGTTTCGCATTTGGCCCTGTGATTTTTCAAATAGAAGCTAGTGTGCAATAAATTCATTTTGGATAGCTGAGTATTAAAATACCTTTGTATTGGGTTATATGAACATCAAGATTATGTAATGTATGTAATATAGGCTGTTTTTATAGAAGTCCGTATTTGCATGTCCCTACCATACATTGGTCCGGCAATTATTGTAATGTTTTTTCAACTTTTTATCGCACGAACTTTGTGATTGGATTTACGAAAAAATGAGGCGAAAGACACCCATTTTTTATTTGATCATTAGGAAGATTTATGTAAACAGTTTCTAAAAAGGTATCACTCAAAGGCATTGAAATTCTAGTTTGATCCAAATTTTTGGGGGATATGTGACATGTCCACCCCCTTTTTGCAATATTTTATGTAAATTAATGCAGAATGTTGCCATGATACACATAAAAGGAATTAATTTTCACTCTTTTAACTTTTGAAAATCAAATCTATGGAATATACTGATTACATACATATGCACATGTAAACACAAACAGTTAGGTTAATGTATTAGAAATCCAGAATAGGAATGATAAAACATTTTGTGCTCATTTTAATTTTATTTTCTAACTGTGGAGTGCTACCTTATGGCACATCAGAAAGCACAGAAATGCACTTTTAAGATAAAATTTACCACAAATCTTTAGTCTTTTATGTTCTTGTTTTAGTTTGAAGGTAAAAAATCTGCTAGGAATGCAATTTATGTTATTTTATTGTTACTGTCCTTAGCAACCAAATATACACATTTTGACACTTAGACATGTTGCGGTCTAAATTTGTACTCATTAGCTTCGCCATTGTAACCAAAGATTGCGCTTTATATGATATCCTCAGAATGTATCCTTTATATTTTTGAATGCGAAAAGTCAAATAAACATTTTTGCAAGATTTTATATTATAATTGGCATTAATTAAATTTAATGATGCCAGTACTGCTAGAAATTTATACCCTGCTTGTGAGCTTCTAAACCAAGGTTAGGTATGCTATTTACAGCAAAATTGACCTATAAGTGCTTTCAAATACTAAAAATTGTACAATTTGTCCTCTTTTAAGGTAATTTTATGATTTTAAATAAGATAATGGGAAATTTAGAAATTTACCCCAAAAAATGAGACAGACTTGAAGTTTTTCACTATGATCCAGCATTTATTTTTAAATCACTTTTTGTCGCGTTCAACATCAACTGCTAACCTTCAAAAAAAAAAAAAAAAAAAAAAAAAAAAAAAAGCATGTCCCTACCATACATTGGCCGGCAATTATGTAATGTTTTTTTCCAACTTTTATCGCACAACTTTGTGATTGGATTTACGAAAAAATGAGGCGAAAGACACCCATTTTTTATTTGATCATTAGGAAGATTTATGTAAACAGTTTCTAAAAAGTATCACTCAAAGGCATTGAAATTCTAGTTTGATCCAAATTTTTGGGGATATGTGACATGTCCACCCCCTTTTTGCAATATTTTATGGTAAATTAATGCAGAATGTTGCCATGGATACACATAAAAGGAATTATTTTCACTCTTTTAACTTTTGAAAATCAAATCTATGGAATATACTGATTACATACATATGCACATGTACAACACAAACAGTTAGGTTAATGTATTAGAAATCCAGGAATAGGAGATGATAAAACATTTTGTGGCTCATTTTTAATTTTATTTTCTAACTGTGGAGTGCTACCTTATGGCACATCAGAAAGCACAGAAATGCACTTTTTAAGATAAAATTTACCACAAATCTTTAGTCTTTTATGTTCTTGTTTTAGTTCTGAAGGTAAAAAATCTGCTAGGAATGCAATTATGTTTATTTATTGTTTACTGTCCTTAGCAACCAAATATACACATTTTGACACTAGACATGTTGCGGTCTTAATTTGTACTCCATTAGCTTCGCCATTGTAACCAAAGATTGCGCTTATATATATCCTCAGAATGTATCGCTTTATATTTTTGAATGCGAATAAGTCAAATAAACATTTTTTGCAAGATTTTATATTATAATTTGGCATTAATTAAATTTAATGATGCCAGTACTGCTAGAAATTTATACCCTGCTTGTGAGCTTCTAAACCAAGGTTAGGTATGCTATTATACAGCAAAATTGACCTATAAGTGCTTTCAAATACCTAAAAATTGTACAATTTGTCCTCTTTTAAGGTAATTTTATGATATTTAAATAAGATAATGGGAAAAGTTTTTAGAAATTTACCCCAAAAAATGAGACAGACTTGAAGTTTTTCACTATGATCCAGCATTTATTTTTAAATCACTTTTTGTTCAGCGTTTCAACATCAACTGCTAACCTTCATAAAATCTTTATTACTGAACCAATTTTAAAAACTAAGGTACCATTTTCATCGTAACAGCTAATAGAACACAGAAAATATAATAAAAATTGAGGCAGGATGGGAAAAATTTCACCTTAAGTAGCACTCCACAGTTAGGTGTGTAGTTTCGCATTTTGGCCCCTTGTGATTTTTCAAATATGAGAGCTAGTGTGCAATAAAATTCAATTTTGGATAGCTGAGTATTAAAATAGCCTTTGTATTGGGTTTATATGAACATCAAATTATGTAATGTATGTAATATAGGCTGTTTCTATATGACAGTCCGTATTTGCATGTCCCTACCATACATGGTCCGGCAATTATTGTAATGTTTTTTTCCAACTTTTTATCGCACGAACTTTGTGATTGGATTTTACGAAAAAAGAGGCGAAAGACACCCATTTTTATTTGATCATTAGGAAGATTATGTAAACAGTTTCTAAAAAGGTATCACTCAAAGGCATTGAAATTCTAGTTTGATCCAAATTTTTGGGGATATGTGACATGTCCACCCCCCTTTTTGCAATATTTTATGGTAAATTAATGCAGAATGTTGCCATGGATACACATAAAAGGAATTAATTTTCACTCTTTTAACTTTTGAAAATCAAATCTATGGAATAACTGATTACATACATATGCACATGTACAACACAAACAGTTAGGTTAATGTATTAAAATCCAGGAATAGGAGATGATAAAACATTTTGTGGCTCATTTTAATTTTATTTTCTAACTGTGGAGTGCTACCTTTATGGCACATCAGAAAGCACAGAAATGCACTTTTTAAGATAAAATTTACCACAAATCTTTAGTCTTTTATGTTCTTGTTTTTAGTTCTGAAGGTAAAAAATCTGCTAGGAATGCAATTTATGTTTATTTTATTGTTTACTGTCCTTAGCAACCAAATATACACATTTTGACACTTAGACATGTTGCGGTCTTAAATTTGTACTCCATTAGCTTCGCCATTGTAACCAAAGATTGCGCTTTATATGATATCCTCAGAATGTATCGCTTTATATTTTTGAATGCGAATAAGTCAAATAAACATTTTTTGCAAGATTTTATATTATAATTTGGCATTAATTAAATTTAATGATGCCAGTACTGCTAGAAATTTATACCCTGCTTGTGAGCTTCTAAACCAAGGTTAGGTATGCATATTTACAGCAAAATTGACCTATAATGCTTTCAAATACCTAAAATGTACAATTTGTCCTCTTTTAAGGTAATTTTATGAATTTTAAATAAGAAATGGGAAAAGTTTTAGAAATTTACCCAAAAAATGAGACAGACTTGAAGTTTTTTCACTATGATCCAGCATTTATTTTAAATCACTTTTTGTCGCGTTTCAACATCAACTGAAACCTTCATAAAACTTTTACTGAACCAATTTTAAAAACTAAGGTACCATTTTCATCGTAACAGCAGATAATAGACACAGAAAATATAATAAAAATTGAGGCAGGATGGGAAAAATTTCACCTTAAGGTAGCACTCCACAGTTAGTGTAGTTTTCGCATTTTGGCCCCTGTGGATTTTTCAAAATGAGAGCTAGTGTGCATAAATTCAATTTTGGATAGCTGAGTATTAAAATAGCCTTTGTATTGGGTTATATGAACATCAAGATTATGTAATTATGTAATATAGGCTGTTTTCTATATGACAGTCCGTATTTGCATGTCCCTACCATACATTGGTCCGGCAATTATTGTAATGTTTTTTTCCAACTTTTTATCGCACGAACTTTGTGATTGGATTTTACGAAAAAATGAGGCGAAAGACACCCATTTTTTATTTGATCATTAGGAAGATTTATGTAAACAGTTTCTAAAAAGGTATCACTCAAAGGCATTGAAATTCTAGTTTGATCCAAATTTTTGGGGATATGTGACATGTCCACCCCCCTTTTTGCAATATTTTATGGTAAATTAATGCAGAATGTTGCCATGGATACACATAAAAGGAATTAATTTTCACTCTTTTAACTTTTGAAAATCAAATCTATGGAATATACTGATTACATACATATGCACATGTACAACACAAACAGTTAGGTTAATGTATTAGAAATCCAGGAATAGGAGATGATAAAACATTTTGTGGCTCATTTTTAATTTTATTTTCTAACTGTGGAGTGCTACCTTATGGCACATCAGAAAGCACAGAAATGCACTTTTTAAGATAAAATTTACCACAAATCTTTAGTCTTTTATGTTCTTGTTTTAGTTCTGAAGGTAAAAAATCTGCTAGGAATGCAATTTATGTTTATTTTATTGTTTACTGTCCTTAGCAACCAAATATACACATTTTGACACTTAGACATGTTGCGGTCTTAAATTTGTACTCCATTAGCTTCGCCATTGTAACCAAAGATTGCGCTTTATATGATATCCTCAGAATGTATCGCTTTATATTTTTGAATGCGAATAAGTCAAATAAACATTTTTTGCAAGATTTTATATTATAATTTGGCATTAATTAAATTTAATGATGCCAGTACTGCTAGAAATTTATACCCTGCTTGTGAGCTTCTAAACCAAGGTTAGGTATGCTATTTACAGCAAAATTGACCTATAAGTGCTTTCAAATACCTAAAAATTGTACAATTTGTCCTCTTTTAAGGTAATTTTATGATTTTAAATAAGATAATGGGAAAAGTTTTAGAAATTTACCCCAAAAAATGAGACAGACTTGAAGTTTTTCACTATGATCCAGCATTTATTTTAAATCACTTTTTGTCGCGTTTCAACATCAACTGCTAACCTTCATAAAATCTTTATTACTGAACCAATTTTAAAAACTAAGGTACCATTTTCATCGTAACAGCTAATAGAACACAGAAAATATAATAAAAATTGAGGCAGGATGGGAAAAATTTCACCTTAAGGTAGCACTCCACAGTTAGGTGTGTAGTTTCGCATTTTGGCCCCTGTGGATTTTTCAAATATGAGAGCTAGTGTGCAATAAAATTCAATTTTGGATAGCTGAGTATTAAAATAGCCTTTGTATTGGGTTTATATGAACATCAAGATTATGTAATGTATGTAATATAGGCTGTTTTCTATATGACAGTCCGTATTTGCATGTCCCTACCATACATTGGTCCGGCAATTATTGTAATGTTTTTTTCCAACTTTTATCGCACGAACTTTGTGATTGGATTTTACGAAAAAATGAGGCGAAAGACACCCATTTTTTATTTGATCATTAGGAAGATTTATGTAAACAGTTTCTAAAAAGGTATCACTCAAAGGCATTGAAATTCTAGTTTGATCCAAATTTTTGGGGGATATGTGACATGTCCACCCCCCTTTTTGCAATATTTTATGGTAAATTAATGCAGAATGTTGCCATGGATACACATAAAAGGAATTAATTTTCACTCTTTTAACTTTTGAAAATCAAATCTATGGAATATACTGATTACATACATATGCACATGTACAACACAAACAGTTAGGTTAATGTATTAGAAATCCAGGAATAGGAGATGATAAAACATTTTGTGGCTCATTTTTAATTTTATTTTCTAACTGTGGAGTGCTACCTAAGGTGAACGCCACAAGAACCCTGTAATACTAGTACGAGAGTATACTAGCATGTAAACATTCCTTCTTAATAATATGGTTGTATTGGAAATCTTTTCATACAGATTGACAACTAATAGTCCGATATGCATGTAATATTTGCCACATGACGCCCATAGTTCTTTCTACAATCATCATCTTATTCTTTGATATTGCTGTAAACATCGATGGTTCACACCCAAACAAAATGGGAGTAATGTACCTTCAGAGCTTCTCCATGTTATACACTTGTGAAACTTAATATATAGAAGAAATTTCGGTACTATTAAAATGAATCTACATCTCACAAACAGGATGTTTAAACAACGATTTTGAGTAATCACCTAACAAACTAATATAAACGTAATCTATGGCAAGATATAACCATGAAGGAATTTAGTTTTTGTCAGACGCAAGAACTCGTCACTATCATAAACTTATACGTATATATGCATGCAGTTTCAAATATCAAGAACAAGCGGTCGATGTCGATAGTCCGTTTTCTAACTGTTCAGAGTTAGACATGTCACTTGTTCATTCTTGGAAGCCTTCATATTCCCCGTCCAACGATGGGAACTCTTTCTGGTTGTTTTGACTATAAATGCTTGTATGGTAATTATGTCGTTTATCTGTACAAGTGGTTTCATTTCCTCTCCTTTCCCAACAAACAAACTAACGAAACGCTACTAGTCTGCTTTCTCTGAAGCTCATCCTCAATAGCACTTATACGTAAGGAAACTTACATGTATACTAATAATGATTGTTTCAAGAACAACGATGTAGGGACGAACTATTCTAAATTCGTCAATATCAGTTATGCATGACTAAAATATAAGTTTTATTACAACTACTGTTAGTATTATTTGTTTGAATTAAGCACAGATATCTTGTTCAACATTGCACAAATATTATCATATAATTTTTTTTTTAAATGAACAAAATCCCCCCATCCCCCCCCCCCCCCCCCCAAAAAAAAAAAAAATTCTTAGCTTATATGATTGATATTCTTTTCACAAAAAGTTCGTGTAAATAATCCAATGAATTTAATTATGTAAGAATGAAATGTTAAAAAGAAACAAAAAAAAAAATCATGCATGTTGTATGTTGTATTTTTTTTCCCATTAAAAACTTTAAAATTGCGATAGTTTTACGAGCATTAAAACACAGCCAGATTTGAATACAAGTTAAGAAATTCCGGTAAAGTCATTGATATCAAACAGATGTGCAATGGTATATCCTATCAAATTAGGTAACATTGCATTTAGTTTTAATTAAAGATTGAAAGTACTACTTTTTTTTCATATTTGAATATTTACGATAATTGCCGCTAAGAAAGTAATCGAAATTTTTTTCATTTTATTTTTATACACTTTCGGAATAACGAATCTCAATTTTATTTTATCTGAAATAATTTACACAATTTAATTATTGTATCTTTATTCTCATCCTGTATTAAATCTTAAAAAATTAGTGTATTAAAAACGGCACACGTTTTCTGATCATTTCTGTTTATCCTTTCCAAATAACAACATTCATACCTGTGTACGGTTGAACTCACACCTGCGGCTAAATAGCTACAAGGTAAACGAATTGATCTCAGCCGAGAAATATACAGCGACCTTTACAAAATAATATACACACTCTGCTCACACATAAGTTGCATTGAAATGATCATCATAACAATAACGGTAAATAGAACGGAAATATTTTCAGTTAAATATCAGTAAAAATGTTCAATAAATATTTTATGAAAAAATCTCAACAATAATAAATGAAATTTATTCGAAAACATTTACTAGAGATAATTTTATAGGAGTTCAATTCAATCAATACAAAACGGTATATGCATATTCATTTTCGTTCATTCTTATATTGTGGTTAATAACTACGACCATTCGTCAGCTGTGCGCTTTTAATTACGTATATTGTCGATAAGCTATAAGAGTTAAACAGATTTTATTTTTTCCCAGAATTCAACAAATCGGGCTAATACGTCACGACCCACTCGAGAATTCAACCAAAAAAGTTACAAATACTTGATTTTCTCCGTTATAAGAAGGAATATAAATTTAAAACTTTGCAAATGTGTTTTTTATGTTAAGATGAACATAATTAGATGATAAGTAAAAAATCGCGGAATTTCCCTTTAATTCATTTACTAGAATAGCCACGTGCACCAATCAACAAATTTTACCACACACGTGAGGTCACACGTTATGAACTTGTAGTATCGTTTAGCGTTGTTGTTTACTCCAGAAGATTCGTCTATTTATAGATAAAAGTTACCTGTGTAAAATCTAATTGCTAAAATAGAGACGACAAATCCGATACTCTACGGGATTGAAGGACAATTACTAGGTTTGGATTGTCCTAACCAATCAATAAATTTTGATTATTCACGTCTCGTGATATCTTCCAATCAGGTCGCAAGAAAAATTCACTTCCTAAGTGTCCATCCTTCAATTCTTAATATCGACTTCTAGGAGTCAAAAATGAGAACACATACATACGATAAAACCTCCTGACTGTGATGTATGTGGTAAAGGATTTATTGAAAGTGGTGAATCATCTTATAAAGAAACATATTAGAATAACTACTGATGACATTCGGCTATCCTCGGTAGAATCCGTTACTTTCCGGCTTCTATCTTAGATGAGGGTACGGAATCGGCCGAGTTGAGACGAATGCTACTAGAGATAAATTACAAAGACAGGATTTTTTTTCTTCTAAAGACTTTATTGGATTCATCCATTAAAGATTTATGTTATTGTATTGTAAGAGCATAAACATTAGGTTAGATTATCTAACTTGTTATATCGAGTTAGATAAGCTTAGTCGTTATAACAAGTTAGCTATGTCGTTTAAACAAGTTAGCTAAGTAGTTTAAACAAGTTAGCTATCTTGTAAGTGGTTTAAACGAGCAAGCTTAGTCGTTTTTTACAACTTAGCTAAGTTGTTTGAACGAGATAGCTAAATTGTAAAATATACTTAGAAAAAGGTAGCATTGAAAACTATAAATTTGTACATAATACATTTTGTCATTATTTGTGAAGGAATGCAAAATGATGTCTTAAATATAACGCTAAAATTATGCATGTAGAATTAGAAATTGTTCACGGTCTATCTATATATCTGTAATCTCAAACCAATCTAAAATTCAAATACTAGTATATGCAAATTTCAAATTTTGTCTCTAACGACTAGGGAGTGCGTCATGTTGTGGGTTTGGCCATTATGGTCAGGTAAAACCAAATACTTTAAAATCGATATTGGGGCTTTTCCGTTTATCGCGCATTCAGGAAGCAAGAAAGTGGTTGGCACTAGACTCCAAATAATGTGCCCTGGTAGGATTAAAAGTAGGGTACGAAGTTGATGAGCATTGATTACCCAAATTGAATACAATTGAGAATGGAAAGGGGGAATATGTCGAAGAGAAAACAACCCGACCAAAAACCTATTACTGTTTTTGTAAACGGGGGGTTCCCAACCCAGGACAAAAAAATGGGGGGTTTCAACTATGGGTGCTATAAACAGTTTCGTATAAAAAACTAGGGGTTATTCCCTGACTAAAAATAACCATGGAGGGAAACCCCTGTTTATTAACTCAATTGGTGCAAAAGTATCATGTTTTTTTGTGTTGATTGTAAAAAATAGTTAATTAGCTTTCAATTAAAACAGGTTGAATGATTGAAATATTTTTAAAAATTAAATTAACTTTAAATGTTTTGAGGGGAGACAACTTTGTAAACATCCTGTTTTTTTTGCCAGTGAAAATTGAAAACTTATTTGCAGCCACTGTAGCTCTTTTTGGAGCAGGAAACCGTACCCTGAAACAAGATTTTTTTTGAAAGGCCAGGTAAAAACCTACAAATTTCATACAGTTTTGATTATGAAAAATGTGCATGGATCATGTCTTCATGTCTGTGCACATGACCTGGTTTCAAGTTTTTTCTGTCAAAATTAGAGCTTTTTCCCCCCATGTTCATTGGATGGAATGTTTTTAATATATTAAAAGTACACATTATTTTTATTTCATTATAAACTATAGAACATTCTGATTCCAGTGATATCAAGTTTTATATAAGTATGATGATCAGGGGCGTAGCTAGGTAATCATTCAAGTGTAGGCACAAATCGGCAGGGGGTCTGGGGGCCGCTTAAGGCCCCCAGTAGGTCCAGGGCAGAGCCCTGGTAGGGGGTTCAGGGGGGCGAAGCCCCCCGACGGAAAACGGTTTTCAGCATTTTAGCTGCATTATTTTATGTTCAAAAATACGATTAAATTTACTGGTTATTTATTCATGATAATTATAATATACATGATGAAAAATTCAAAAAAATATGAATAATTCACCATAACATCTGACTAGTGAATTAGATAGCGTAGTACAATCGGAAATATGAAGAAAAAAAATACAATATGCACTGCCCAGCGTAGATCAGCGTATTCCCTTAACTAAGCAATACACCCTGTTTGGTATTTTCCATGGAAGTATTATATTGACAATATAATACTTCCATGGTATTTTCATATCTATTCCGTTCTGATTGATAAATACGTATAACTTAATTAATAGTAAATATTGTGACGATCCTACATTAAAAAAAGGCACCCACGTAAACACTGATCTTACTGTATAATAAAACTATCCCGTTTTGGCTAGACAAAAACCATCAATCGTTTTCTATTCTTAAACCTCCAACCTAGCCACACAAACACATACACACAGTTCTGTTCATATTATCGTATCAAAATTCAAGAAATTCGTATTTCTTTATATCCTCTATTGTAAAATCCCTATCGGCTTAGGAATTTGGGCAAAGAAAAAACAAATTTACTATAAATACAACAGGGAGCTAGGTCCTGTAATATGTGTCGTCAAGGACAAACGTCTAGAAATTTAAGAATGCCATGCATTGGAAAATGAGTGATTATTGGATAGAAGCAGAAATTTTGCCTTTCAGTAGACCAACTACGAACTCCCCAAAGAGTGGCATTCTCTTTACAACTGGGCACCGGATTTAATGTCGCAATTCTGACTTGACGTGACTGCCTATTTATGATAATTTATACATCACAGCCAAAGGGACAACCAACAATTGGCAAGTCGGATGAAGGCAAAGTGGAAAGCTAGTTGAAAACTAACAACAATTAATTAATTATTTTTTTTGTAATTAAAAGTAAAACACTCATGTGTCTAAGTTGAGGTTCATTCAACTTTTTGTTGATAGAAGTGAAATGATCGGAACCAACTAAACTTTTAAGTTCTAGTTTATAGATTCTTCATAAGGTAAAATCATAAAAACATTCAATTTTATGAGCCAATATTCCATTCACTAAGAACGAGAGACTAGTGTACACATGATATTCGATAATCAAAGAGTTTTGACAACTTCACTAGCGTTCATCTACCGTGAGATAACGTTGTTTATCATTTTTTTGATAAAAAAAAATATTTGTGAAAAATTATGTGTAGGCACGTGCCTATAGTGCCTTACGGCAGCTACGCCCCTAGTATCTTTATTAATCAGTCCACAACTAAGGGTCACTTATGCATGGTCCCTAAAAATGTGACGTCATAGAAAAAAACTGTTGATTGCACCCTATATGTCCCCATTCAAATGCATTGATCGTAAAAAAAAGGGTTTCAGTCCCCGTAACCCTCCCCTGGTAAAAGGTGTTGAGTTTACTTGTACCCTTCCAACTAGCGCGTCTTAAAGTACGAATCCGGCGTTTTACGTTTCCGCAAATAAATATCTTACTTTTCCGGAAAAAAAGTAACTATTCCGCAAAAAATAAATTATTCCTTTTCCACATATAATTATAGAATACCTGTTGATCGAAAGCAAATCCATAATTAAAAAAAATCAAAATTTATTAAGTTAAGGTCATCAAAACATGCAAGTAAAATTCATCATTAAAATGGATGAAAACGTATGTTCAAAAGTCGGCACTAATACGAATCATCATGTCTGTCTTGTAGCATTAATTGGTTGATTTTGGTGAGTTACGTCCAGTCAGTTGCAATAAGCAGAATTCATTTTAATTTATTTGTTTAAATTGCTTTGCTGATCGAGTACGCCTTTTATCGAGAAGGCATGTTCTGTTAGTCGCATTGAAGAAACATTGAAGGACCATCTTAATTGGTATGCACTGCCACTTTTGTAAATTCCATGACATTCCTATAAATGTCCAACACGTTACATGGTCGAATTCTTCGAACATCCTTCATATGTGTACGAATATGCTTGAGCTTGGGTTCAGTCCAATCCATGGATCTGCATTTGGATAATGTATTTGAGCCTCTTTTCTGCACTCAATGAGTGCTTTTTCTAACATCTACAATTCCTCGACTTTGGGAAACCAACAAGGAATTTCCTATCATATTATTACATGTCTATATGTTAGACGAAATGTTTATTAATGTATGTAATAACAATGATAACTGTAATGATTTCAGGGGGGGATGCAGGAATTTTCGAAAAGGGGGGGGGGGGGGGGGGGTGCTAACCCAGGGCAAAGTGGGGTGCAAAACATATGTCCCGATACAAATGCATTGATCGGCAAAAATAAAGGGGGGGGGGGTTGCGCACCCCCGGAACCCCCCCTCTGGATCCGCCACTGGATTTTATGGTTCTGATCCTGCCTGGAATAAAATGTATGATTTTTATAGAATGAAGATAATAACATCTGTCTGAACTTTTTTTAATGTTTAATTTTATTATATAAAAATGTTTTTCTGTTACAAATCATGATGTATTATTTTATGTGTACATGTTATGCTGCCCATCAAGGGCCCTTGGTTGGAATAATAAATATTCTTATTCTTATTCTATACTTATAACTGCAAGTAATGTTGCCATTCCTATATGTAAAGTTTTAATTATTACCTGGAAAACACCTTTTTAATTATGTTCTTGTTATGTTCTTGACATATTGACCTTAAATTAAGTGATTTACCTTCACACGTGACCAAGTATGCTTAGTTTGGTCCAATGTACAGACCTTTATGAAGGCTTTTTTAAAATCTCATGCATATATCAGGTTGGTATTAAGAAACCAATTATCTCGGTTAGGGAGCTACCATTTGATTTTTATGGATTGGGCTAGGATGAAAAATTTTGTCCTGCATTTTTTTTTTGTTGTAATCTCTGTCCTGCCTTTTTATTTTTCACTCTATCCGGTCCTGCTTTTTTTTTAGTAGTATCCTGACTTTTTTTTTTGCAAGTGTCTCATCCTGACTTTCTTTTTACTCAAAACTCCTGTCCTGCCTATTTTTTTTCAAATTTCATCCTAGCCCCCCTCCCCCCATAAATTTCAAATGGTAGCTCCCTCAACTAAATTTGGTCTGAGACCTGTTTTAGCAACTATAACCTTGACCTTGGACGCGAAATGAAAATGAAAGTTCTGTTTGTTAAAGAGATTGGTTCCAATCCCTTAGAAATACAAAATTTTAATCCTGGATATATATTGAGTTTTTTTTAACAAGTTCTAGATATATAATCTGTAATCTTCTGCGTTTTACACTTATTTCTATTTTAAGTAAATGTGACCTTAACCCTCAAACGAAGTGACCTTGAATCATCATCACTATCAATCTTCCTCATGCTGACCATAGTTTGCAATCAGTTTCATTTGTCATCCGAATACCTTTATCTGACGAATTGACGGGACATATGCCACCTGTGTTTGAATAAGGAATTTCTTTCTTAAAAAGAGCTCTTTTTTTTCGGATTTGCTAAATTTAGAGCGATATCCAAAAATAGTAAAGATGCACAGGGACATTATAAACCAGCATTGTCTTCTTCTACACATCTTCGCTAGCAAAGGGTTAAACCCTTGGCCAGCGAAGATGTCTTCTACATAACAAAATTGATACAAATCAAAGACAAATACAAACAGTGTTTTAAGAAAATGTGTGTTGAAGGTGGAACAACTTCGATCATGTAACGTGTTGGACATTTATAGGAATGTCATGGAATTTACAAAAGTGGCAGTGCATACCAATTAAGATGGTACTTCAATGTTTCTTCAATGCGACTAACAGAACATGCCTTCCAATTACCCCTCGATAAGAGGCGTACTCAGCAAAGCAATTTAAACAAATAAATTAAAATGACTCTGCTTATTGCAACTGACTGGACGTAACTCACCAAAATCAATCAATCAATGCTACAAGACCGACATGATGATTCGTAATTTAAGACGGTAGACCTAGGGTAAGGGAAATAACTCTTCAGTTCGTTTGTCTCAACCATTTTCCTAGATATATTCTAAGCTTCTAGGTTACATAGATTATTTCCAATCTGTTTCGGGTAAATGCTTAAAATACTTTGGTAAAAATTTACCTTTACAAACGCATTACTGATTTAAGGAGTTATCTCCCTGAACCAAGGTCTACCACCTTAATACGAGCTAGTTGGCAGGGTACAAGATAACTCAAGACCTTTTACCAGGGGAGGGTTCCGGGAGTGAAACCTTTTTTTTTCGATCAATGCATTTGAATGCGGACATAAAGTTGAAACCCCCCTCTTTTTTGTCCTGGGTTGGGTACACCCCCCCCCCCCCCCCCCCCCCCCCCCGTTTACAAAAACAGTAATAGGTTTTTGGTATGGTTGTTTTCTTTGATATATTCCCCATTTTCAGTCTCAATTGTATTCAATTTGGGTAATCAATGCTCATCAACTTCGTACCCTACTTTTAATCCCATCAGGGCACATTATTTGGACTCTAGTGCCAACCACATTCTTGCTTCTTATTCCTGAATGCGCGATAAACAGAAAAGCCCCAATTTGATTTTAAAGTATTTGGTTTTACCTGACCATAATGGCCAAACCCACAACATGACGCACCCCTAGTCGTTTAAGACTAAATTTGAAATTTGCATATATTTGAACTTTAGATTGGTTTGAGATTACAGATAGATAGATTGACCGTGAACAACAACAAAATATATATATTATCAGATTATTACATGTCATTTTTCATATCGCATGTATTATCAGTCCTAGGTTCAATATCAGCCCAAGAGCCGCATGGCTCGAGGGCTGATAATACATGCGATATGAAAAATGATATGTTATGATCTTTTTATCATATGCTTCAACTATGGAGAAAAATCACAGATCCTTTTACGTGGTTCCCAAATAGATGTTCAAAGAGAGAAAAGTTCACGGACGTCAGACCCCAAATTTAATCCATTCGATATGAAATCTTTCTATCATACATGTATGCCTCAACAGAGAAAAAAAAACATTTAAATTTTGACGAAACGACAAAAAAAATTATTCAAAAATATACATAATGAACATTGTTTGAAAAAGTCAACTTTTTGGAAAGTAACTTTCTAAATTATGTTTTGAAACTTTTAAAAAATGCATTTATTTAATAATTTAATTTTTTTTTTTGCTTTTGTTTTTTTAATTATTTTACAAAATTTACTTTCCAGTATCCAAATAATTGTTGTGTACACTACTTTGTAATGTTTTCAGTGAAAAAGTAGCATTGAGGTGTATTTTCCGGAATTTGCCGAGTTTCACCGGAATGCCATGCGATAACGTTACGGAATGGCATGTGAAAACACTTGAAGCATGTGATAAACTTTTCATATCAGTCCGGTAAGCACCAATTCAAAAAATATGGAATTTACGTTAATTAAATGCTATTATCATACAGTAAAAATCATATGTTATTTAGTCCAAGTATATGATAAATTTATTTCTAATTCTACATGCATAATTCTAGCGTTATATTTAAGACATCATTTTGCATTCCTTCACAAATAGTGACAAAATATATTATGTACAAATTTACAGTTTTCAATGCTACCTTTTTCTAAGTATATTTTACAACTTAGCTATCTCGTTTAAACATGTGTTCTCAGGTGAACCTGTAAATAACGAAGAGTTAACCTTATATATACCAGTCACGTGGTTTATCAGTATTATCATCAACTGTCAGTATGTGTTCTCGGGTGAACCTGTAAAATATCAGGCCGACTAAAAACGTTACCACATACATCACAGTCAAAAGGATTATCACCTGTATGTATTCTCATGTGAGTCTTTAAATTACCTTGCTCACTAAATCCTTAACCACATACATCTCAGTTATATGGTTTGTCACCTGTATGTGTTCTCAGGTGAACCTGTAAAATACCAGGCCGACTAAAAACTTTACCACATACATCACAGTCAAAAGGATTATCACCTGTATGTGTTCTCATGTGTCTCTTTAAACTACCATGATGACTAAACCCTTTACCACATACATCACAGTCATGAGGTTTGTCGCCTGTATGTATTAGCATGTGTCTTTGTAAATGATAATGGCTACTCAATCCTTTACCACATATATCACAATAATGAGGAGAAGCACCAGTATGGATTCTGGCGTGTATCAGTAAAGTATAATGTTGACCAAACCCTTTACCACATACATCACATTTATGAAGTTTTTCGCCAGTGTGTGTTACCATGTGTCTCTTTACGTCACCAGCCGCACTAAATCTTTTACCACATACATCACAGTCATAAGGTTTATCACCTTTATGTATTCTCATGTGAGTCTTAAAATTAACTTGCGAACTAAATTCTTTACCACATACATCACATCCATAAGGTTTGTCACCTGTATGTGTTCTCATGTGTCGCTGTAAATGAGAAGACGTATTAAACCCTTTCTCACATACATCACATTTATGACGTTTTTCGCTAGTGTGTGTTGCCATGTGTCTCTTTACGTTACTACCATGATTAAACCTTTTACCACATACATCACAGTCATAAGGTTTATCATCTGTATGTATTCTCATGTGTGTCTTTAAATTACTATGCTCACTAAATCCTTTACCACATACATCACAGTCATAGAGTTTATCACCCTTATGTGTTCTCATGTGAGTCTTTAAATTACCTTGCTCAATAAATCCTTTACCACATACATCACAGTCATGAGGTTTGTCGCCTGTATGTGTTCTCATGTGTCTACGTAAATGACTGAGTCGGCTAAACCCTTTACCACATACATCACAATCATGAGGTTTATCTTTAGTATGTGTTCTCTCGTGTATATCACCATTATGTATTCTCATGTGTTTCTTAAAATAACCTTGATCACTAAATCCTTTACCACACACATCGCAGTCATAAGGTTTATCACCTGTATGTGTTCTCATGTGTCTCTTTAAAGTACCAAGCTGACTAAACTGTTTACCACATACATCGCAGTCATAAGGTTTATCACCTGTGTGTGTTCTCATGTGTCTCTTTAAACTACCATGATGACTAAACCCTTTACCACATACATCACAGTCATATGGTTTGTCGCCTGTATGTATTCTCATGTGTCTACGTAAATGAGTAAGCAGACTGAAACCTCTACCACACACATCACAATCATGAGGGTTATCTCTAGTATGTGTTCTCTCGTTTATTTTTAGGTGATTACCTCCAGAAAATTCTCTAGGACAAAAATCCCATTTGCGAGGTTTTTCACCAGTATGTGTTTTCGTGTGTCTCTTTAAGGAACTACTGTGACTAAATTCTCTAGCACAGACATCACATTTATGCAGTTTATTACTATCCTGTGTTCTTATTTGTCCCTGTTGAGTACCATTAATTGTGACTAAATCCTCTGTTCTTATTTGTCCCTGTTGAGTACAATTAATTGTGACTAAATCCTCTGTTCTTATTTGTCCCTGTTGAGTACCATTAGTTGTGACTAAACCCTCTGTTCTTATTTGTCCCTGTTGAGTACCATTAATTGTGACTAAATCCTCTGTTCTTATTTGTCCCTGTTGAGTACCATTAATTGTGACTAAATCCTCTGTTCTTATTTGTCCCTGTTGAGTACCATTAGTTGTGACTAAACCCTCTGTTCTTATTTGTCCCTGTTGAGTACCATTAGTTGTGACTAAATCCTGTGTTCTTATTTGTCCCTGTTGAGTACCATAAATTGTGACTAAATCTTGTGTTCTTATTTGTCCCTGTTGAGTACCATTAATTGTGACTAAATCTTGTGTTCTTATTTGTCCCTGTTGAGTACCATAAATTGTGACTAAATCTTGTGTTCTTATTTGTCCCTGTTGAGTACCATTAATTGTGATTAAATCTTCTGTTCTTATTTGTCCCTGTTGAGTACCATTAATTGTGACTAAATCTTGTGTTCTTATTTGTCCCTGTTGAGTACAATTAGTTGTGACTAAATCTTCTGTTCTTATTTGTCCCTGTTGAGTACCATTAATTGTGACTAAATCTTGTGTTCTTATTTGTCCCTGTTGAGTACCATTAATTGTGACTAAATCTTCTGTTCTTATTTGTCCCTGTTGAGTACCATTAATTGTGACTAAATCCTCTGTTCTTATTTGTCCCTGTTGACTACCATTAATTGTGACTAAATCCTCTGTTCCTTATTTGTCCCTGTTGACTACCATAAATTGTGACTAAATCTTGTGTTCTTATTTGTCCCTGTTGAGTACCATTAATTGTGACTAAATCTTGTGTTCTTATTTGTCCCTGTTGAGTACCATTAATTGTGACTAAATCCTCTGTTCTTATTTGTCCCTGTTGACTACCATAAATTGTGACTAAATCTTGTGTTCTTATTTGTCCCTGTTGAGTACCATTAATTGTGACTAAATCTTCTGTTCTTATTTGTCCCTGTTGAGTACCATTAATTGTGACTAAATCCTCTGTTCTTATTTGTCCCTGTTGACTACCATTAATTGTGACTAAATCTTGTGTTCTTATTTGTCCCTGTTGAGTACCATTAATTGTGACTAAACCCTCTGTTCTTATTTGTCCCTGTTGAGTACCATTAATTGTGACTAAATCTTCTGTTCTTATTTGTCCCTGTTGAGTACCATTAATTGTGACTAAATCCTCTGTTCTTATTTGTCCCTGTTGAGTACCATTAATTGTGACTAAATCCTCTGTTCTTATTTGTCCCTGTTGAGTACCATTAATTGTGACTAAATCTTGTGTTCTTATTTGTCCCTGTTGAGTACCATTAATTGTGACTAAATCTTGTGTTCTTATTTGTCCCTGTTGAGTACCATTAATTGTGACTACATCCTCTGTTCTTATTTGTCCCTGTTGAGTACCATTAATTGTGACTAAATCATCTGTTCTTATTTGTCCCTGTTGAGTACCATTAATTGTGACTAAATCTTCTACCTCGTACATCCTATTAATAAGGTTTACCTCCAGTATATGTGTTTGTTCGTGTATGTCTCTGTAAGGAAAAAATGAAGACTTAAATATATGTTTTGTAGACATTGTTTAGGTGCAGAAATAAAGAAATCTTCAGGTTCTAGACGCTGTATGAATGTAAGTAAGTAAGTAAGTAAATTTTATTTAGAGTCGGCATATATATTCATTTTTTATACATGATAACAGAGAAAACGTGAGCTCTGGTGAGCTCTTTATTAACCGACTATATGTGTACAAATTAAACTATAATGCGGCTGAGTTGTTATCTAATGTTTCGTAGCATTTTGTTCCTGTAAGACCCAAACATGCAGTTAATAAAAAAAGAATCTAGACTTTATGTTCGTTTCGTGTATCTAACTTTTGTTTTGGTAAATTATAAATTACTTATTGAAATTAATATCAGGTTACAAACCCGCATTAATAGCTTGGACAAAATGGCTACCGCTTGAAAAAACGACTGTGTAGAGATGGTTTTATAAAAGCTACATTTTTTGAACTCACGAACAATGAGGCAAATGTTTGTTCTTTCGGTAGATGTTATTATTTTGTAAATAAACTCATAGATAAATAAGAGTCCACCTGGAAAATAAAAAAAAGTGTTGTAAATATGGACTTAGAATGAAAAAAATGAATTGTAACTTTGTCGTAAAACATGTTATAACAATGAATTTGCGCAAAGATATGAAGAGGTACATGACAACAAAATATCATTTCATCATCAAAACAGAAAAGTCCTAAAATAAAACCAAAAGAACTGAATATAGAAAATGATATTTGTCATGTGCAACTAAGAAGGCTGTTGGTGCTTGATTGAGTCCTTAAAGTTTTATTTTTAAAATCATAAAAAAACTATTTAAGTCTTAAAGACACCAAAGACCGGAACAGGTTGTTGCTTTAAACGAAGATTCAACACACTTACGTTTTATCATTTAATTCCAAGCAGACAAAGAATAATTATACATTATGAGTTTCTCCTTCAATCGGAGGAATAATCGTTTTAATTACAATTAAAATGATGACTCCTGCCATGTGTCTGTATGTCATTTTATTAATATGATAGCCATTCCAAGCTGGCAAAGAATAATACATTATGAGGTACTCCTTCGTTGGAGGAATATTCGTGTTAAATTTACAATTATGACTCTTACCTGCCAACTGTATCTATGTGTTTGTTGTATGTGTTTTTAACTAACATCCATAGCTTTATTTATACTGTATGTTGAAAACTAACAAAACTCAATAACATGACAATTTTTTAGCAATACTCTAACTAAAACACATGTATAACCCGTAATCATAATTGAAAATCACATCATTAATTAATATGAAATTGTATTACTCATATTGTTTCATTCTTGCATTTCCCTTTAACTTATTTTTCACACCTTGTATATGAATTAAAAATTGGATATCGTGTTTTTATTCCAGATAAATAGATCACATCTTTGATTATTATTATAATTATAGTCTGAATTATATCCCCGTAAGCATTATATCTGAAGCTATAGGAATATTTAAAAAAAAACAACATATAGACAATAGACAGAGATATTTGTACAAACACATTTACAATACATGGTTATGGCATACACCATTGAGATAATAAACTGGCAATTATTAAATTTACTGTTATTAAAGATCATTAAATGAGAGTGACATGCATGTAGTGGTAGTCACACGAAAAAACAAGAGACTATAAAAACATGTGTGTATCTAGAGTTAACTCACCATCAATGAGGGTCTGGATTGGGGGTGGGGGGGGGGGGGGGGGGGGGGTGGTCTGTTTATCTGTAAACATTCAATTTTTACCCCTCTAATCTTGTAAAAAAAAAATAACCACTTTTTTCTCTTTTATTCAACAAATTAACCCCCTTTTTCTCTAATCTTCATTTTGTTTGGCCGTTATTCTGTAATCTTCATTTTTAAGGGCATTATTCTTTAATCATTTAACCCCATCCAAACCCTCATCAATGTTCATGAACAAAATAATTAACTAAAAAAAATAGTATACATATTAAAAATTCTCACTAAGTAGAGGGGTATCTAAAAGCTAAACTTAAGGTACGGTCATTGTTTATCAGCTGAAAAGCTGAAGGGTATGTTCAAATTTTTCACCACATAATGACCCCCCCCCCCTCTTCTCCTTTACACATATTAGCTTCAAAACTTTGACCCCCAAACAAAAATCTCTATCGATTGTAAGAAGAAATTCTCAATTTAGTAGGATATTTCCCAGATCCCAGATAACATGGATAAGGGGTCTGTAGAAGCTAAACTTAATATAATTAACTTAGTATATGTTCTAAAGAGCAACAAAAACGGTGTGCAAGAGTATTAGATCTGAGTACAGAGGTAGTACATATAGGTATAAAGTTGAAAGGAAAGGGGGTTATTCTTTGATTTTTCGGGATGATGATTTTGAAAATGAATATCATATCCACATGTCCACTGAATAAAATAAGCATAACAGATGAAAATGAATATTGAATTTGGAAAATATTACTTCTGGTTCCCCAAATTATCAAATGGTCATCTAAGCCAAATTATTATGACGTCTTGACCATGTTGAAAGGCCAAATAAAAAAGTATGTGTGGTTCCAGTTATATCTGAAAAAAAGTTAGGGTAGGTAGGTATAGGGTTTTTTTTTTACATTGAGTCTATGGGAGCAACATTCTGACTTAAACAGTGCTTAATGAAAAATGACAATAAAATCTTTAGGGAAGGCTGTTTTTAAGCCAAAACAGTAGGGACGGTAGGGTTTCTGGAACCACACATATATTTTTATTTGGCCAAAGGCTATCTTATTTTTTCCTGTGACACGTTCCTTTGGACTAACGGTTATCTTATTATTTTTCAATTTGTAAGCTATCTTATTTTTTTCTGCAACACCTTGCTTTCAGGCGGCACTAATGGTCATCTAATTATTTGTCAATTTGTTATACCTTACATAAATGGGGAGACCTGCAATTACTTCACAATTTAAAGGCTGTTTTGAAACATTTCACAGTACTTGCATTTGTTGAATCAGATGAATTACTACATTTTTACTAGGCATAATTTTAGTTGTACATGAGTACTGTCACCAGACTTTGACTCTATAAAAGAAAACTGGGAGAGTTAAATAGATTAGCTTCTGCATCTGACATGTCTGATACATCCATTTCATTTGAATGTCTTTTTTTCGAGAATAAAATACATAAAACTCTGTATAAAATCATCAATACCTCTCTCTCTCTATCTTCATATATCTAGATTTTTTTGTGCATCCACGCAAGTGTGTCCACACCAGCCTCGTGTATATACATGCACCACAGAGAGTCAAATCGTTAACAAGCATACCACTGCCACTGCCCAGCTTAAAGCATCTTCCGAACATTTAAAAGTCCCTACCATGTACTGGTTACCGAAATTACACAAAAAAACATTTAAATTCCGTTTCATCTCCGCTTCGAGTAAGTGTTCTACTACTAATCTATCAGTGCTTCTAACCACCTCCCTTACTACTATCAAAGAACTGGTTATTAACTTTTGTAATAAAGCTTATGAAAATAATGGTATTAATTATTTTTGGAGTGTTAAAAATTCTTTAGAGGTTTTAGATAAAATACATGCTTTCAATGGTCCTTACAATTCTGTTGACAGTTATAAATTTTTCTACTCTGTAAACTACACTTCCACACAATCTTATAAAGAAAAAGTTTTTGTATTTGATAAAATGGTCTTTCGAAAAATCTCATTGTAATTTTATTTGCTGTAACTCGTTTAAGGCCTTTTTCTGTAACGAAAAAGGAAAGTATGCTAGATACACTTACTGGAAATGTGAGGATATGATTGAAGCTTTAAACTTTCTGCTTGATAACATTTATGTACGTTTCGGCGATAAAGTGTATCGTCAGGTAGTAGGTATTCCTATGGGCACCAACTGTGCCCCTTTAATAGCAGATTTATTTCTATATTGCTATGAATCTCAGTTTATGACCAAACTCAGTAAAGACCCATCATTGTTACATTTGGTTGATACATTCAAAAATACCTACCGTTATCTGGATGATATTTTTTCGTTGAATAATCCAGAGTTCTCTAAATATACTTCAGAAATTTACCCAAACGAACTTACTTTAACTAAATCTAAAATAAACAGCAGCAGTTGTCCTTTTCTAGATTTAGACATTTCAATTTCAAACGGGAAACTTCACACTAAAATTTACGACAAAAGAGACGATTTTTCATTTCCTATTGTTAATTTTCCTTTTTTAGACGGCGATGTGCCTTTGGTTCCATCATACGGTGTTTATATATCGCAACTCGTTCGGTTTGCCCGTGTGTGTTCTGATGTCATAGATTTTAACGAACGTAATGAATGCATCACTGGTAAATTGTTGTGTCAGGGATTTCGATACCATAAATTACTTAAAACTTTTACTAAATTCTTTCATAGATACAAAGATTTGATTAGTAAATTTGGCTATACCTGTAGAAAGCTTATTAAAAATGGTATTTCACATCCTAAATTTTATGGTAATATTGTACTTAAAGCGAGGAAATCACTATGTGATCCTTGTAAACTCATCGAACCTTTAAACAAACTTATAAGTAAGGGTTATCGTACCAATATTGTAATTAGATCTCTGAATATATTTCACATTGGCACTAATATTGATTTTGTCATTAGCAAATTAAAACATAACTAAATTTCATTATCTTTTGAAGCGAGATGTATAGAGACACAGACACGTTAACTTTTATTTCTATAGAAGTCGCTCTTCACTATACTACTACCTTTCGATACATTTATTTTTGGCATTGCACAAGTCATGTCTTCTTTGACTATTAATGACGTTAAAATACTAAATCCCTGTGATGTGTTTTAGTCGATTTTAGTCTATGATGCATGATTTTTTTATTATTAATTGGTTTTGGCTTTTAACTAGCTGTCAGTAACTGCGAGTACTCTCAAATCGTATTTTCTTGTTAATTCGACCTGTTGATACTGTTTTATAATGCTTTTTTGTTATTTTTTTTATTTATATGGATCTTGTCTGTACACCAGCTTTGATTATTTGTAATATCTTCAATTTTTCACTTATTCTTACAACATTTGTATAAACTTCAAGATTATAAAAAACCGTTTTTTTTCTAAAGTTAACTTTGATTGGTTAAATATTTCTCAGTTTTGTCCTGTGTTTGAATTTGTTTGTTAGCTTTTTGGTCATGAATGTTTGTCTCTAATATTTAATTAACTGTGCATTTGTATTCAGATATCGCAGATCAAATTTATTCGTTCATTGTGTAATCATACGTTTTTTGATTGATTTAAGTCTGCCAATTGATATTTTATCGTATGTTTTTCTATGTTGTGATGTTATGCTATTGTTTCAGAAAAAGGGAGAAGGTTTGGATCCATTAAAACGTTTAATCCCGCTGCAAATGTTTGCACCTGTCCTAAGTCAGGAATCTGATGTACAATAGTTGTCGTTTGTTTATGTAATATATACGTGTTTCTCGTTTCTCGTTTTGTTTATATAGATTAGACCGTTGGTTTTCCCGTTTGAATGGTTTTACACTAGTAATTTTTGGGGCCCTTTATAGCTTGTTGTTCGGTGTGAGCCAAGGCTCCGTGTTGAAGGCCGTACTTTAACCTTTAATGGTTTACTTTTTAAATTGTTATTTGGATGGAGAGTTGTCTCATTGGCACTCACACCACATCTTCCTTTATCTTTATATTTATCAAAATTGCATAGACCTTATGTCTAGATGTAGTCCATTCGTCCACACCACCCTTGTGTAATCGTGTAAACTGTATATATTTGAGTTTTATATACATGTACATAGACATTTCATTTACATATTTTTGTAATTAATTTACATCATACATGTCTATTTTCAGGACCTCCGATCCGTGCAGTTAGGCATGTTTTTCTTTGGTGTTCAAGAAGTATATCACTGGATTGAGCTCTCTGTCTAAGTGTATTATTAAAGTGCTTTGCATTAAGCTCAGTTCATTATTATGCCAATGCAACTTCTTAATATAAACAACTAAGGTAAGATTATTGAAATTGTCATCACCAGGAATTATTGAAGCAGCATCCACTGAGCATGAATAGTTTAAGATACACGTAAATTAAATTATTTTAGATGCATTTGAAACAAATACTTTGCATCTAGATAGCCAAATAAAAAAAGTACATTGAAATATACCAAACATTGCTACCTGGAATATGAGGGGGATGACAGGGGTAAGGGAGACAGGGAGAAAGGGGGTAGGAGAAAGGAGAGGAAGGCTGGGAGAAAGGAGAAAAAATTGGAGAAAGGAGATTTTTTTTTAATTTATCTCAAAAGGAGATGTTTCATTTTAATGGGAGAAAGGAGAACGGGGGTAGGAGAAAGGAGAAGAGGGGTGGGAGAAGGGAGAAGGGTACCCCCTGTCCTCCCCCTCGAATATGATGCTAGGTGGTTTTGTCACCTTCATAACCATTTGCAATATCTACATGATCTACTGAAGAGTCCCCAGTACAACTGGTTATTCATTCATACATAAAATTATGGACGAAACGCATAAGGCTAACTAGACCATACCCGCGACATGTCGCGGATCCTTGGCTGAATTAAAGAACCTACCCCTTAGTTTTAGCCTGGATTTTTAGAATTCGTATTGTCATTTGGTAAAGTCACGCTGATTATAAGATGCATAGATATTCCCTGTATAATGACGAATTTCAGGTGTGATTATTACCCGTGTTTATAGCAATTCTTCAATACACAATTTGGTTGTGAGCCTGACAGAGGCGGAATGTACAGATCATGTACAGGGATCAGGTAATTTTGTGAAATATACTATTGGAATCGGTATCTGATTCGACGCGCGACTTTTTAATTATTGGTAATGTTAATTATGTGGAAAACAAAAGGGCCTGAAATGGTGTAATTTTTAATCTACACCATTGTCCTATATTATTTATATATAAAGTTACATTCTTCGTTCAGTACGTCGACTGAGCATGCGAAAGGCTATAAGACACGGATCGATAACGGTCTCCGAATTTAGATATTTTCTCAAAAATTGTCATTTTCTGTGGAAAAAAAGACTGTTTCAAAAACAAATTTAGGAATTACAAAACATTACATTTATACGTCATATCACAAATATTTCTGACTTTGTATGGTTTCAGAGGAGTTTTTAGATAATAAGGACATACTTTGTAGATGTGCATATTGACAGGAAATTATGATTCAATTTTGTTTAGGAGTTGCGCCCCTTGAACTTATTTGCCCCAATATACTATTGCAACAGTTTGTCATCGCAACTCCTCAGAAACCACACAACAGAATTTCATGAAACCTCTTTAGATATTAAGGACATACTATGTAGATGTGCATATGGACAGGAAATTATGATTAAATGTTTTTTTCTAGGAGTTATGCCCCTTTGAACTTATTTGCACCAATATACTACTGCAACAGTTTGTCATCTCAACTCCTCTGAAATCACACAACAGAATTTCATGAAACTTTGTAGATAATAAGGACATACTATGTAGATGAACATATCGACAGGGAATTATGATTCCAATTTTTTTTCTATGAGTTTTTCCCCTTTGAACTTATTTGCCTCAATATACTAATGCAATAGTTTGTCATCAAAATTCCTCTGAAACATCACAACAGAATTTCATGAAACTTTTTAGATAATATGGACATACTATGTGGATGTGCTTATTGACAGGAAATTATGATTCATTCTTTTATTTGTCCAGTGACAATGTGGGGGCGTGGGGTATGTGAGCGCGCTCACTAAGGTTCTTTAATTTGTGTTGATGTTAATTGACGGATTACAGAACCGTTTATTTTTATACCATGACCAAAACAAAACTGCATCCTACAAGTTTCATTTATATTTCAATCCATATAACAAAAACATTGAAACAAGAATAATTCTGCAAAGCCTTTTCAAATTTTTTTATAGTCTGCACAATTTGTAATAATCTATTTAGAGAAATTAAGAATCATAACAAATAAATTTGATATACCATGTTATTAAAATTATTTCATTCTGGTAAATGTGTCTTTTATCATGTTTATATAACTTCAATCAGGCCATGGAGAATCTAAGATAAAGACAATTTCAAAGAAAGAATAGACCACTTTCGAGTTCATCCGTCACCGGAAAAAACTCGTCAATTATACGCGCCTTTATCATCGTCATTTGTGCGTTTAGGGGCGTCGTCACTTCCTTCCAATGTTGAGCGAGTGGTTGGAAAACTATAATTCTATATTGTACGAATTATTCGGCAAATTGAATTCTCAAAATTGACAATCAACACTGCTGTCATTAGGGAAATGTCAGTAAGTACCTACAGAGCAACCATTATTTCTAGTTTATCCTGCACAAAGACGATCACTAAGACGCTTGATGAACGTAAATAGTGCAGGGACACAGGCGAGCCCCTCTATCTGGTAAATGACGTCATAAAGGCGTGTATAATTGACGAGTTTTTGCCGGTGACGGATGAACTCGAAAGTGGTCTATTAAAACAATCTAATTAAAATATTGATCTCTGATTACGTTATACTACATATGTAGTATAACGTAATCAGAGATCAATATTTTAATTAGATTGGAATTAAAATATATGTGAGATAAAACAGAAGTGTACTTTCTTGCTCTGACATCTAGCCCCATGTGCATGCCAGGTATTATCATCACTTTTAACTATTAGACATTTAAGAAACACTGTCAAACATGTATAGTGAATCTTTCACTAATAATACTGGGATGATCCTTGACTAGTGTTCCAAGTAAGAAATGCACACCACAATGGACATAATTAGAACCATACGAGAAGAACATACATACAGGTTCTTATAAACCATCTTGCATATCAAAATTACTTATAATTTAGAAATGCAGCTTATGTGTTCCTCTACAAATTTTAGTATTTTTGTTGCAAAGAAGTGGATCTCATTTTAACAGAATCGTTTGGTAATCCATATATTGTGTACAAAAAGTGTCTCCTCCAACTCAAAGATAATCTTGAACATAAAACCCAATTGACATACAATTTATTTTCACACAATATCAACTATTGTCATTATCCGGAAAAAACTCTAATCCGAAGGATTTGGTTAACTTTTATAAAAAGTCAAAATTTTATTAACAAAAATATAACTTATTTACAGAAAATACACGAAAGAAATACTATACATATTCGATCATATTCAAATCACTCAAAATAAATTAACGTCTCTTACAAAATCTACATAATCACATCGAAACTATCAAATTGATTGTGAAGGAAAAAATAAATGGTGGAGCTGATTGACGGATAGGAAATTTCCGTAATTAAAAAAGGTACAAATGATGTTTTTATTTCAGAGTTTTTGACAAAATAGTTTAGAATTTGCCCAACAAAATTTGCATGCAGTATCGCAATGATATGTTTTGTCATCTCAAATGTCGAATACAGTTTTTGATTCATATGTTTTCTCGTTTTCAAAGAAAAACGCGTTAAATTTCTATCTAAAAAAACAGCCAACTTCATGTTTGAAAGTCTTACTTTGATATGGTATTATATTTCTGTCTTCATTATTCCGATGATCCTTAATGATATGTGCATAGAAAATATTTACGAAAATAGCGGGAAATTTAACCAAAAAAAATATGTTTGGATTTTAAGGTAACTACCCAAAACCGTAAATTGAGAGGTACCCCATTAAAGGAATAAAATACAAAAATGTGACCATAGAAACTTTTTACGACCCGACGGAAATTAAAATATAGATATAATTCTATCATTTAAAACAATTTGCAGTCGTATGTTATTCCGGACCATTAAACTCGTTAACTAAGCGTCTTTTTCGATGTCAGTTGCAGTACTATGTCCTCAAAAATATTTAACATATATATATATATATCTTTATTCTCATCACCAAATACATAGGTACAGAGAAGACATGCATGTATAATACAATATATTAACTACATAAACATAAATATACAATATATACAACAACAGCAAAGACAAAAAGAACTTATTCAGGAGGACACACTCGCTTGTTTATAATTCGTATAAACTTACATAAATTTATGAGATCTGTCCTATTTGTAGACGACATAATTTCAGTAAATACAATAATGTTTGGCCTTACACTAAAATTTCGATTTATAAATTTATTTCTCTCTTCTCTAAAGTGTGAACAATTAATAATGTAATGAAATTCATCTCCAATATCTAGCTTACATAAATTACACTTTCTATTTTCCCTTTCTATATTGTACCATCTTCCAAGTTCGACTGGAAGTTTATGGTTGCATATTCTAAATTTACATAATGTCAAAAAATCTTTTTCGTCTAAAATATTAAAATATTCTTCAAAACACAATAAATTCTTATAAATACGATAATTCAAGGCTTTGGAACAGTTTTGAATAGTATCGTTCCATGTTTGTTTGAACTGATCACACAATCTTACTTTAATATTATATTTCAACCATACATCATTTAAAAAGAGCTGTGTGTTCCAGATATAAGAAAATCCACATTCATCGAATATGTTTTTAACACATATTAACCATTTAAAATCTATGTGTTTAGTACAATACAAGTGGTACAGTAGCTTATAAATAATACATGAATACTTTGACTGTTTTCCCATAATTAATCTAGACCAGTAGGATATCATCCTTAATTTTACATCAATAGAGAGTGGAAAACGTCCTAGCTCACCGTATATCATACAGTTTGGAGTGGAAGATTTCAGATTTAGGAGCAACTTACAAAATTTTAGATGAACCTTTTCGACAATATCACAGTTGCTAAATCCCCATATTTCTGATCCATATAAAAGAACAGGTTTTACAACTCTATCAAAAAGATCTAACTGACAAGAAACTGATAGGCTATGAAATTTTCCCCTTTTTAGTATCTCATACATCGCTTTTGTCCCCTTTTCAACTTGTGATTTAATCGCCTTTTTATAATTTCCCGTTTTTGTCAACAATATACCCAAATAGCTAAACTCTTGAACGATTTCTATTTCTTGATCATCTAAAACAAAGTGTAAATTGTCCGGTAATCTTCCATATGAAAAACATAATATTTTGGTTTTGGATACATTTACTTTTAATTTCCAGTAGTTACAGTATTCATTAAAAAAATCTAACTGTATTTGAAGATCTTCTGGTGTTTCAGACATTAACACAGTATCATCAGCATATAATAATAAAATGATATTGAGAAATACATCAAGTTCATGTTCTAATTCTTCTGTAACTGTCAAAAGGCCCTTACAGTCTTTTGTTTGTAAAAAAATTTCCAAGTCATTTAAAAAAACTGCAAACAAAAAAGGGGACATATTTTCCCCTTGCCTTACCCCATTATTACATGGAAAATAATCAGACTTGCTGTTATTAAAAATAATATTTGATTTAATATCTTTGTACATACTTTGAATCACATTTAACATTTTCCCATTTACGTTGTTTAATAGTAGTTTATGCCAAAGTCCATCCCTCCAAATTTTGTCAAAAGCCTTTTCAAAATCTATAAATGCACAATAAAGTTTTTTCTTTCTTTTCTTCAAAAGTTCAAACAAAGAATGTAATATAAATAAATTATCCATAGTGCTATAGCCTTGCCTAAAGCCACATTGTGTTTCATGTAAAATTAGGAAATCGTCAGAATATTTGTTCAAACGCGCGGTTAGAATAGCCGTAAACAGTTTACCCAAACAACTGACAATGGTAATTGGCAGAAAATTTTTAGGATTATTTCGGTCTCCTTTATTCTTGAATATTGGTATGATATTACCAACTAACCAACTCTCTGGTACAAATCCGGTATCAAATATCAAATTAAATAATGTTTCATAAATATCGATAAGCTGGTTTGAAGTTGCTTTTATGTATTCATTTATAACAGCATCTTCACCACAAGATTTATCGTTTTTCAAATTTTTAATACATTTCAAAATTTCTCCTTTTTCTATATACAAATTCAAGTCATAATTAAGTTGATTAACCTGCTCTTCGTCGAGAGGTGGTAAATCAGCTCCATTATCATCCGTTGGAGAAGCATTTAGATCCTTAAAGAAATCAAATAATTTCTCTATTGGGATATCCGGTTGTTTTTTACGCTTTCCCTGGTTAAGTACTTTCCAATAGTCTCTAGAATTTTTTGTTCTCAATTCTTTCAATTTTTTTGAAAGATTTTGTCGGTATAATCTATGATTTTTGTCGAGAGTTTTCTTGTATATGTTTTCCGATCCAGCCAAATTGGATCTATTTACTGTAGTTCGATTTTTTTTAAATTTTCGTCTAAATTTACGATAATTTTGTCTCGCAAATTTACATTCTCGGTTAAACCAGGGTTTACTCATAGACGATTTCTGACGTGTTTTCCCGTTTTTACTATGAGAAATGCCAAATGTAGCTTTTGCACTTTCTATAAAAATTTCACATAGTTTCTCAACATGTATATTTACATTTACATCAACCCTTGGTTTTTTCAGGTTATACAAAAGATCTTTTATTTTACCTTGGTTTATATTTTGCTGAAATTCTATCAATTTATCACTGTCCTACTTTCTTATCCTTTCTACACTTTCTTCTATATAATCAGGTACCTCACATCCTTCTACATTTGTTGCATACACACTAATAGACAATGGACAATGTACATCAGAAAATAATTTTGAAAAATCTACTACTTCCAAAGTACAAAATCTATTTATAAAATTCACATTACTAATGCAATAATCTACAACACTTGCATTCCTGCAAGTCAACTTTCCTTCCTTGTCACCATTTATCCTCCCATTAAGTATAAAACAGTTATTCCCTTTGCAAAAGTCCAATAATAAAGAACCATACCTATTTTTTCCAATATCTCTATTTTTTCTTTCCCTCGGAATATCTAAAAAGTCCAAAATGGACACACTATTTTCTATTAAATCAGAGAAATTATTTGAAGGATCATGTGAGTCTAAAGTAAGAAAATCTTTCTCTGATGCTGTTCGACCATTAAAATCTCCAACCAAACTGACAAATTTATATCGTGATGACAAGTCCAGAAACTCATTTTCAATCTGACTAAAAGCATCCCAAGATGCATAAGACGTGTACTCTGGTGGAATATACACAATTCCAAAAACTGTATCGGTATCAGTGTTCATAATTTTAGAACTTATCTTGAACCAAAAAACAAACTTGCTACATGTATCAATTACCTCAATGAAGTGTTCATATTTCTGTTTGTAACCAAGTAGTATTCCACCAGATTTCACTTTTGCAATTTTTTTTCTATTTTTAAATTTAAATATATAACCTGGTAGTTTTATTTCATCTCTATCATCAAGTTTGGTTTCAACTAAGCATATAATGTCATGACTTCTTAACAAAGTTTCAAATTCAGGATATTGTAGTTTTTTAATAATTCCACAACAATTAAGTGATAAAATATTGAGCATATCAGGAGATGTACTTTTTAAACCACTATTTGACATATCTAAATTTTCTGTATCAAAAGAAGCATTTGTATCATAGAAACTGTCTGTAGTCATAATTACATTTTTATCAATAACATTTTGATTGTCAATATTTTCGGTTTGATCAACCTCATCAATTTTACTTTTTAATTTTGTTTTGTTAACATTCAAAACAGGTTTATTAATGTCATTATGATGGAAACAGTTTGAACTATCTACAATAAGACTTGTGCTTGTGGGTTCTCCCTGACATCCCTAACTCGGCGTTGTACCATTTTGACGACGTCTTTTAGTTGGTCTTTTATCTGGCGTTATTCTGTTGTTCGGCGGTGACCTCAATGGTGATGGAAGGGCTTGGTTTACAGCACTGTCACTTTCCATATGTCTTTCAAAGTCATCATCTTCCTGTATATTGTAAAGTTGTCCATCAATATACAGGCGGTCCCGGACGAGAACTACATCCCTTTGTTGTTGCTTAGCTTCTTTCATTATCGGGAATAGTTTTTTCCTACGTTTAACAATTTCTGCAGGGAACTGTTCACTTATGCCAAATGGGGCACCTCTCAGCTTGTTGGCGTTATTAAGCACAAATTGGAGGTCGCTGTGATAAATGAATCGAGCGACGATCGGGCGAGCACCATTAAGACCAGGCTTACCAAAGCGATGAACGTTTCCAAACTCAATGAAGTGATTTATTTCTAATTCTTGACGTATGAATCCTCGGAGTTTGTTTTCACAATTTTCAAATTTTGAATGGCAAAGGCCTGTGAAAATGAGGTTATTCTTCATACTACGGCACTGGAGGTCTAATATTTTATCTTTAAGTTCAATTATTTCATCGTCTTGTACCTGTTTTGTAGACGATTGACCGATACTTTTTTGGCTTTGCTCCAACTTTTTTTCAAGATAGTCAACTTTTTTGTTGAGAGCGCTAATTTGGTTTGATGAAGTTTTATATTCTGTTTTACATTGATCATACATATCACTCATAGCTTGTACGCTAGTTTCCAGAGTATTACTTTTTTCTTCTAGATCTTTCAAATTTTTCGTATGTGTACGCAGATCAGCAGATAGCAGTGTGACAGTTGTTTTTATTTTCTCTATACTTTCCATACCAGATTCAATCTTTTTTATACTATGTTCAACAGATGTTACAACACTTAAGATTAATGTTAAAAGAGTTGCCGTATTATTTTCATTGCCATCCTTTATGACCTTACGGCTTTCAGCAAGAATTTTTGTTGTTTCAGCAAAAGACATTTTGTTCTCCCCTTGGATGCCTCTTTATTTACAGTTATATAAAGTTCAAAGGTTAAATTGTATACCTTTTGGCGTTAACTCCTTTGTATATTACATTTATCGAGTCTTACATAATTTGTGAGTAGATTTTGGTTGTGTAGTGTGATTACTATTTAGACGGTAAACAAAGAGAATACTATAGTTATCAAGTCTTTCTTTTTGCAAAAAGTTATATTTCAAAACTTAAAACTCACAGTATGACGGAAGTCGAAAAGACGCACATTATCGCAAAATCCAAATGAAAAAACATCGTAAATTGGCCTTTTTCCTCATTTTTGACGGAGCAGAATTTTCAAGACACTTTCCATAAGGGGACGTCACTCTCCCATATCTGATATATCTGATATCACGATATAAAAATTATGACATTTATAATTAGTATGTGTTCTCGTGAGTCTATTTTAATTACAAAATTTAGAATGAACCTTTTCAAAGGGATATTTTTCTGCTAATGCAAGAGTATCACAAAATGCAGTAAATAATACATTTTGTGATACTCTTGCATTAGCAGAAAAATATCCCTTTGAAAAGGTTCATTCTAAATTTTGTAAAGCAGTATTAGGACTGAGAAAGACAGCCACTAACATAGGTGCTAGATCAGAACTAGGTAGATTTACTTTGGACTCCTATATATAAAAACTCAAACACTCAAGTATTTTTATAGAATAAAGTGTAATGATATAAATCCCCTGGTTAAAGAATCTCTACAAACAAACATAAATTTACATTCAGAAGGAATTTATTCTTGGTACTCATTTGCAGATAAAAAATTTAAAGAAATGAAAATAAACCCAGAAAATTACTCTAATAATAATGTACCTTTTAAACAATCAAAAAACATGTTAAAATGTAATATAAAACAGTGTGTTTCAGAGGAATATGAAAAAAATACTTTAATTAAACTTTCAAAAATGGATTCCTCATCTAAACTTTGTCTTTATGGGAAATTAAAAAATAATTGTCAGTCTGATGAATATTTAAATTGCAATAATTTTATACATAGGCAGTTACTCTCTAAATTTAGACTAAGTGATCATTCCCTAGACATTGAATTAGGAAGGTACAGAAACATTCCAAGAGCACAAAGATTATGTAAAAAATGTGAAGTCCTAGATGATAAATTTCATTTCTTTTTGTATTGTGACATTAACATATCTTTGCGTTCTAATCTGTTTGCTTATCTAACAGACTATGTACCATTATTTCAACATCTTGATGCATTCAATAAACTTAAACACATTCTAAACCCCATCCCTGAACTTGTTTGTCATATTGGAGTCTTCATTAAACCGAGTCTTTAGAACTGGGGGAGTCAGACGGCCGTGTCAGGCAAGGTTATGATGGTGTTGTTTTTTTTACATACATTTATAATTGAACTCTTAATGTTCTATTATTCTATATATTGTATTGTATTATTTTGTATTTCATTGAATTACATTGTATTTCATTGTATTGCATTGTATAGTATAAAATTATTGTTTGATTGTATTGCTTGACCCTCATGGGTGTAGTTTTGCAATAAAGATTACATTATTTTAATTACAACTCTTACTCTCTTACTGGACTCTTAACCAAACGCATCTTCAGTATATATATTTATGCTCTTACAATAACACAATCTTTAATGGATGAATATATTAAAAAGTCTTATGTCTTCAGATGAAAAAAATCCTGTCTTTGTAGTTTATCCCTAGTAGCATTCGTCTCAACTCGGCCGATTCCGTACCCTCATCTAAGATAGAAGCCGGAAAGTAACGGATTCTACCGAGGATAGCCGAATGTCATCAGTAGTTATTCTAATATGTTTCTTTATAAGATGATTCACCACTTTCAATAAATCCTTTACCACATACATCACAGTCAGGAGGTTTAATCGTATGTATATGTTCTCATTTTTTTTTTTGACTCCTAGAATTGAACGATGGACACTTAGGAAGTGAATTTTTCTTGCGACCTGATTGGAAGATATCACGAGACGTGAATAATCAAAATTTATTGATTGGTTAGGACAATCCAAACCTAGTAAATGTTCTTCAATCCCGTAGAGTGTCGGATTTGTCGTCTCTATTTTAGCGATTAGATTTTTTCCCATTTTCATCAGCTAAGAGTCGAATATAGCACTTTTTGAAAGGCTATCGCTTGTGTGAATTTGTGAATAACGCAGAGTTAACCTTATAAATCCCAGTCACGTGGTTTATCAGTATTATCATCAACTGTATGTGTTCTCATGTGAACCTGTAAAATATCAGGCCGACTAAAAACTTTACCACATACATCACAGTCATAAGGATTATCACCTGTATGTATTCTCTTGTGAGTCTTTAAATTACCTTGCACACTAAATCCTTTACCACATACATCACAGTCATAAGGTTTATCACCTGTATGTATTATCATGTGTCTTTGTAAATTATGATGGCTTCTCAATCCTTTACCACATATATCACAATAATGAAGTGAAGCACCTGAATGGGTTCTGGCGTGTCTCAGTAAAGTATAATGATGACCAAACCCTTTACCACATACATCACATTTATGAAGTTTTTCGCCAGTGTGTGTTACCATGTGTCTCTTTACGTCACCAGCCGCACTAAACCTTTTACCACATACATCACAGTCATAAGGTTTATCACCTTTATGTATTCTCATGTGTGTCTTTAAATTATCTTGCGCACTAAATCCTTTACCACATACATCACAGTCATAAGGTTTGTCACCTGTATGTGTTCTCATGTGTCGCTGTAAATTACTAGACGTATTAAACCCTTTCTCACATACATCACATTTATGGCGTTTTTCGCTAGTGTGTGTTGCCATGTGTCTCTTTACGTTATTACCATGTTTAAACCTTTTACCACATACATCACAGTCATAGAGTTTATCACCCTTATGTGTTCTCATGTGAGTCTTTAAATTACAATGCTCACTAAATCCTTTACCACATACACCACAGTCATAAGGTTTGTCGCCTGTGTGTGTTCTCATGTGTCTACGCAAACGACTGAGTGTGCTAAACCCTCTACCACATACATCACAATCATGAGGTTTATCTTTAGTATGTGCTCTCTCGTGTATATCACTCTTATGTATTCTCATGTGAGTCTTTAAATAACCTTGCTCACTAAATCCTTTACCACATACACCACAGTCATAAGGTTTGTCACCTGTATGTGTTCTCATGTGTCTCTGTAAACTACTAAGCCGACTAAAACTTCTACCACATACATCACAATCATGAGGTTTATCTCCAGTATGTGTTCTCTCGTGTATTTTTAGGTTATTACCTCGAGAAAATTCTCTATGACAAAAATCACATTTGTGACGTTTTCCATCAGTATGTGTTCTCATGTGTCTCTTTAAGTAACCACTGTGACTAAATTCTCTAGCACAAACATCACATTTGTGCAGCCTATTACCATCCTCTGTTCTTATTTGTCCCTGTTGAGTACCATTAGTTGTGACTAAATCCTCTGTTCTTATTTGTCCCTGTTGAGTACCATTAATTGTGACTAAATCCTCTGTTCTAATTTGTCCCTGTTGAGTACCATTAATTGTGACTAAATCCTCTGTTCTTATTTTTCCCTGTTGAGTACCATTAATTGTGACTAAATCCTCTGTTCTTATTTTTCCCTGTTGAGTACCATTAATTGTGACTAAATCCTCTGTTTTTATTTGTCCCTGTTGAGTACCATTAATTGTGACTAAATCCTCTGTTCTTATTTTTCCCTGTTGAGTACCATTAATTGTGACTAAATCCTCTGTTCTTATTTGTCCCTGTTGAGTACCATTAATTGTGACTAAATCCTCTGTTCTTATTTGTCCCTGTTGAGTACCATTAATTGTGACTAAATCCTCTGTTCTGATTTGTCCCTGTTGAGTACCATTAATTGTGACTAAATCCTCTGTTCTAATTTGTCCCTGTTGAGTACCATTAGTTGTGACTAAATCTTCTACCTCGTACATCCTATTAATAAGGTTTACCTCTAGTAAATATGTTTGTTCTTGTATGTCTCTGTAAGTAAAAAATGAAGACTTAAATATATGTTTTGTAGACATTGTTTAGGTGCAAAAATAAAGAGATCTTCAGGTTCTAGACGCTGTATGAATGTAAATAAGTAAGTAAGTAAATTTTATTTAGAGTCGGCATATATATTCATTTTTATACATGATAACAGAGAAAACATGAGCTCTAGTGAGCTCTTTATTAACCGATGTGTACAAATTAAACTATAATGCGGCTGAGTTGTTATCTAATGTTTCGTAGCATTTTGTTCCTGTAAGACCCAAACATGCAGTTAATAAAAAAAAGAATCTAGACTTTATGTTCTTTTCGTGTATCTAACTTTTGTTTTGGTAAATTATAAATTACTTATTGAAATATCAGGTAACAAACCCGCATTAATTGCTTGGACAAATGAAATATCAACTTGGACAAAATGGCTACCGCTTGAAAAACGATTGTGTAGAGATGGTTTTATAGAATCTACAATTTTTGAACTCACGAACAATGAGGCAAATGTTTGTTCTTTCGGTAAATGTTATAAATATCTCACATTTTTTAGACATTTTTAGCTATGTCTACTTATAAAACTACCTTTTAGCCGTTAATTCAACGAAAAACGTCATTAGACATTTTTCTTATTCCAGCTTAATATGAAACCATGCACCGAGTCAAACGAAATTCGACGAAAGAACGACTTTAAATTAACCAATAACTGACACACTGCATTGCTTCTGTCAAGTTTCGGGAAGATCAGAGAAATAGGATCACTATACATAAGAGTAAAAACAATTGTTAAAAAATGTTACGTTAGACATACGTTTTTTTTTAAATAGCTTTGTTGTTTTAATCTTCAAATATACTAGATATTACTAAGCATATGACCAAGAGCTATAAAAACATAAAGGATAACATATACTGAATTAGTTTTTATAGTGGTTAGTGTTTGTTAACATTTTCTTTTGTTTTGCAGAGGAAATTTCGAAGAAGTTCTGTTTTAAATCATAGGGGTTGTGTCAACGTATATGTGTTACACCGAACAGAAGTTCCAGTGGAAACTTTATTGTAAACAATGTCATAATACCTGTACCTGATGAAACAAATATTCCATACTATGTATTCA
Source organism: Mytilus edulis (assembly GCA_019925275.1). Lineage (NCBI taxonomy): Eukaryota > Metazoa > Mollusca > Bivalvia > Mytilida > Mytilidae > Mytilus > Mytilus edulis. The sequence goes on along the minus strand of CM034354.1, from coordinate 19,617,187 downwards.
GTTAGGAACATCTACTGTAATATTTATTCCTGTGGAAGTAATATTCCAGAATATTTTTTTCCATTTGGAACTTTAATACATTATGAAGGAACTCTATTCCGTGACAGTTGTAGGAACAGCGTGCGTTACGTTAGAGCAAGAAATAAGTCTTCTTTTGTTAATTATACTCAATTTTGTAAATAAACTCATAGATAAATAAGAGTCCACCTGGAAAAGCAAAATAAGTGTTGTAGATATGGACTTAGAATTAAGAATTGAATTGTTTCTTTGTCGTAAAAAATGTTATAACAATGAATTTGCGCAAAGATCTATATGAAGAAGAACATGACAACAAAATATCATTTAATCATAAAAACAGAAAAGTCATAAAATAAAACCAAAAGAACTGAATATAAAGAATGATATTTGTCATGGCAACAAAGAAGGCTGTTGGTGCTTGATTTGGTCCTCAAAGTTTTATCTTTAAAATCATAAAAAAAACATTTAAGTCTTAAAGACACTAATCGCAAGAACTGGTTGTTGTTTTAAACGAAGATTCAATACACTTACGTTTTATCATTTAAAGTGAGTTTCTCGTTCAATATTCGTTTTACAGTTAAAATGATGACTCCTCCGTGTGTCTGTATGTCATTTTATTAATATAATAGCCATTCCAAGCTGGCAAAGAATAATACATTATGAGGTACTCCTTCGTTGGAGGAATATTCGTGTTAAATTTACATTTATGACTCCTACCTGCCAACTGTATCTATGTGTTTGTTGTATGTGTCTTTTTACTAACATCCATAGCTTTATTTATACTGTATGTTGAAAACTAACAAAACTCAATAACATGACAAATTTTTAGCAATACTCTAACTAAAACACATGTATAACCCGTAGTCATAATTGAAAGTCAAATCATTAATTAATATGAAATTGTATTACTCATATTGTTTCATTCTTGCATTTCCCTTTAACTTATTTTTCACACCTTGTATATGAATTAAAAATTGGATATCGTGTTTTTATTCCAGATAAATAGATCACATCTTCGATTATTATTATAATTATAGTCTGAATTATATCCCTGTAAGCATTATATCTGAAGCTATAGGAATATTTAAAAAAAAATATAGACAATAGACAATATTTATTTGTACAAACACATTTACAATAAGTTGTTATGGCATACATGTATACACCATTGAGATAATAAACTGACAATTATTAAATTTACTGTAATTTAATGAGAGTGACATGCATGCAGTTGTTGTCACACGAAAAAAAGAGACTATAAAAACATGTGTGTATCTAGACGGTTAATTCACTATCAATGTTCATGAACAAAATAATTAAAAAAAAAATAGTATACATTTTCTTAATAAAAAAAACTGCTATTCAAAAGTGTGGATATATCCCTCTGTGTTATATATATCTGAATGCAATTTAATAGAATTGAAATTAAGATAAGTATTAATATTTTGTAAATAGGTATCCCCCAATGTTAAATAGCATGGACAGACTGGGAAGAAATGGTATTCATCCTCAATTTCTTGTCTGTTACAGGATAAGCAAATGCGTCGATTTCTTTCAATGTTGGTACATGCCGCCCTCTTTCTGAATTGCAAGGGAATGGGCATTAGGTTTAAATTTACTGAGAACTGATCTGTCAGTTTTATTTTTACATATATCAATATAGGGGCCTTTTCCAATTATTTTAGTCTTACAAAAGAAATTTCGTTTTACATATTTAGTGGTGTAGTGGTTAGTGCATCGGACTACTAACAAAAAGGTTCCTGGTTCGATTCCCCGTCTGGGAGGAAAATTTCAGGGACTGAATTTTCGGATCTCCCTTGACACCATTTGCGAGTATGGTCTTGAGGAAACGATGATAGTCCGTCGGAAGGTGATGATAAATGGCTGACCCGTGTTTATAGGAGAGAGCCATATCTCTTGCACGTTAAAGACACCCTTGTAGATTTCGAAAAAGAGCAGGCTAATGCCGCTACAAGGCAGCACTCGCACCCGCAAAGTGGAAAGGGATTAATATAAGTTGCAAAACTTGTTTCCCAACCCACTATAAATAAATATGTTTAAACTAAACTAAGCCAATTAAAGATCATGATCAGCCATATACATATATATAGTAGCTACTTTATTAAGAATCAGTATCACAAAACTTCACTGGTCAGCAAAACGTAGAATGTAATGAAAATAAGAAAATATTGACCTTACCGGACTCCATATTTTTTTTTTCGCCACCGCTTCGGGGTATTAATTATGTTCACCAGATGCGCGTTTAATTTACAAAAGTTTCATCAGGGCGCTACAATAAACAAAAGTTAAAAAGACTTTATATGAAATAACTACTTAGTCTAAGCAAATGTATAACTTTGATAGATTGAACTATAATAATTACTAAAAAAGGTGAAGAAACGGTGATTGACGGAACAAATTATAAGCTGTAGGGAGCGCAAACCTATAAAACCCCTTTAGCAAAGCCAGTAGTGGAATAAAAAGACAATAAATGGGGAATGTGTTCATGAGACACAGATGAAACCCCGCTTGCATATCATTTAAAGTTATTAAGGACCTAACTGAAGAACGGTTGAAGTGATGCAACTCGAATATGTACTGCATCATAGTTTTGTGGTAATAAGCTATGTGTATAAGATTCATAACATTTGGTTAAGGCAAACTTAAGTTAAAGAACGGAAACGAAAATTGCAGACAATAACTTGAGTTCAAGTGTATGGATCTCTCTGAAATTATACCACAAGTTTCCATACCACAAAGGGATGGTTAGGAATGGCTTTCGGGGGTTATGGTTCAATCCATTTAGGAATTAGGGGCAAAAAAGGTGGAAAGAAGGGTTTCTTGGTTAATGGACAATTAAGACAATTTGAAAGCAGTGTTAGGGATCCAAACATAATATGTTGAGTGACCTCCCTTATACTGCTTTAAAATTAAGAATGAAGAAATATTAAAATTGAGAATGGAAATGGGGAATGTGTCAAAAAGACAACAACCCGACTAAGCTCGTCAGTTTACTTTAAGAAGTTACTACTACATTTATGCTAATGTATTAATTTTCTATTATAAACAGGCTGTTATTTGAACTTTGGATTATTTGTAATTATGGAATTTGCATATTTTCTGGTGCTGGAAGTTTTTGATAAATTCCATGTTTAGTCTGTAGTCAAATGTTCTGTTACAAAGAAGATAGTACATTTTCAAAAGAATGTACTGTGCCGCGTACAACACTATCTTTACAAAATACATTGTATGGAAATTGTTATGATCCGCTCAAAACATTATAATACATTTTTTTACCAAAGGACCATGGAATTTATTGATAAAATTCCAATACAAGACATTAAGTAAATTCAATATCAAAAATAATTTTAAGTTCCAATAATAGCCTGTTTATACGACTTTTAAATTATAAGATGTATTTAAATGGATAATTATGGTTGCATCTCCAATGGAAATTTGAAATTGAATTTGAAATTTGAATTTGAAATTGAATTTGAAATTTGAATTTGAAATTTGAATTTGAAATTGAAATTTGAAATTTGAATTGAAATTATGACCATAACTTGAGGGAAAGATTTTTTTTTTGGAAAATGGAGGGGATGAAAAAAAAATTGGAAAAAAAGGGGGGGGTAAATAAGAGATTGGGGAGGGGGTACCATTTTTTTCCGGGTAAGGGTAAATATGCAACAGCATAAAAAAGGATATTTTTTTTTATATTTGGGATCGGGGGCAATTCGCAACAGTATAGTGTATTAGACAAAAGCAAAAAAAAAAAGCATATTTCCAATTCTAAGTTCTTTGACTAAAGTTGTTCTGTGTCCGAAACCCAAATATTTGATTACAAACCAAATTCAAACCTGTATCAAGTTTACAATTGTGTCCATTTTTGCCTCTACGGTTCAGGGTTGGACCTCTGCGGTCGTACCAGTAATAAGCATTGTGTATGAAGGAGTAGGTCCGGTAAGGACCGATTTTGGCCTCAAATTTCAGGTTCATCTGACGAAAGATTTTGACCTCTTTTTAACCACTTTTTAAAAGTGTCTATTTCATTTGAATCAATTAGTTTATGTGAAAGATTTTAACTGATTTAGTCATTAAAAAATGAAAGTGGCCGCATCCGTGTTCATCCACAATCTTAATATATGTTATGTATTATCATAAAATACAACTTACATTTTAATATTAAGGATGACACTTTCGTTTAACACGAAAACCGTCTAAAATTTAACTAAAATGCTAGAATTGTGAATTTTTCATTAATTTAACTTTTCGGTGTAAATACTCGATATATGTTCATTATATTAACAAAAACAGCCCATATTTATGTAGCAGCAGCATTCTACTGTACAATGATTAAATAAAAGTTTACATTTTAACAATTTTGTAAAACTGCTATATTTTGGGGCCAAAAAGGGTCTTACTGGACCTACTCCTTTTCATAATATTTTGTAGAGGCTTACATCAGTTAGAGCACGGAAACGAAAAATTCAGCATTTTTTCCATTTGTAAAGGGGCATAACTATAGAACGACTGAAGTGAAGACACCAAAATTCAACCTTGATCTGTATTTTGTAGTAATAAGCATTGTGTATAAGTTTCATATGCTGTTTCGTCCTCGAGGGTATCACCAGCCCAGTAGTCAGCACTTCGGTGTTGACATGAATATCAATTACGTGGTCATTTTTATAAATTTCCTGAATATAAAACTTTGAATTTTCGAAAAACTAAGGATTTTCTTATCCCAGGAATAAATTACCTTAGCCGTATTTGGCACAACTTTTTGGAATTTTGGATCCTAAATGCTCTTCAACTTCGTACTTGTTTGGCTTTATAATATTTTGATATGAGCGTCACTGATGAGTCTTATGTAGACGAAACGCGCGCCTGGCGTACTAAATTATAATCCTGGTACCTTTGATAACTATCAATCATTTGGTTGAGGCAAACTAAAGTTAGAGAACGGAAACCAAAAATTTAGCATTTTTCCATTTATAGAGGGGCATTACTCTAGAACGGTTAAAGTGATGCCACCAAAATTCAAACTTGATCTGTATATCATGGTATTAAACATTGTGTATAAGTTTCATAACTAAAGTTAGAGAACGGAAACCAAGTTGGGACGTACGGACGGACAAGGGTACAACTTAATGCTCCCTACGCTACGGCGGGGGCATACAGATGCTGACAACTATGCAGATCACTACTAGGCCGAACAAAAAAAAAGGGAGGGACAAAAATCTTATAAACGGTTTTGAATATTGAAGGGGATGAATATTATTCACAATGACGAATTGCACCAAGAAATTCTAATATACATACATGAGATGACTGACACGCTTGTTGGGTTGTGGGTAAGTAAGTGGGATTTGAAGTGGGAAACAATTACAAAAAGCGGGATTTGGAATATGAACACCCCGTGTCATCCCCTCTTAAATATTATTTACTAGCCCCGATTGTCTACATAACCAATCAAAGTCAGCATGCTCACCCCGCCACATTCAGTATGTACGTGCCTGTCCCAAGTCAGGAGCCTATTATTCAGTGGTTGTCGTTTACATATTTGTTTTTCGTACATAAAGTTAGGCCGTTAGTTTTCTCGTTTGAATTGTTTTACATTTGTCTAGGCCGTAAGTCAAACCCCCTTTCTTTGTGAACTTATTTCGATGTGCAACTTTAGACATAGTGGTCTTGAAATGTATATGGACCTTCCATTTATTTTATGTGGTCATTTACAAGTGTGCTTCCAATCCATTACAAGGTTATTTTTTCACTTAAATAAGGCCGTTAGTTTTCTCGTTTGAAATGTTTTACATTGTCTTATCGGGGCCTTTTATAGCCGACTACGCGGTATGGGCTTTGCTCATAGTTGAAGGCCATACGGTGACCTATAGTTGTTAATGTCTGTGTCATTTTGGTCTTTTGTGGACAGGTGTCTCGATCATTGGCAATCATACCACATCTTCTTTTTTATATCTAGAGTTATAATCTGTAAACTCCTATCTTGTACTAGTAGTAACTGTGACCTTAACCCTCAAACGAAGTGACCTTTAGAACTATTGATCTTCATTATGTTTGACCATAGGTTGCAAATAAAATTGAGAATGGAAATGGGGAATGTGTCAAAGAGACAACAACCCGACCATAGATTAAAACAACAGCAGGTCACCAACAGGTCTTCAATGTAGCGAGAATTCCCGCACCCGGAGGCGTCCCTCAGCTGGCCCCCAAACAAAATATACACTAGTTCAGTGATAATGAACGCCATACTAATTTCCAAATTGTACACAAGAAACTAAATTTTTATTTGACATCCAATTACAACTGACTGACGAGACGACAACTGTATACCACCTCTAATTTTAGAGCGGCGTCAAGAGGGATATATCAAAAATAATACATTTGTCAAGATGCATAACTGCATTTTCTTCTTCTACACAAAATAATTGAATATACAAATCAAAGTCAAATCGGTTCACAGTGTTTTAAGGAAATAAATAACTGTTGGACATTTATGAGGGGGAGGACAGGGGATACCCTTCTCCCTTCTCCTACCCCCGTTCTCCTTTCTCCCATTAGAATAAAACATCTCCTTTTGAGATATTTTTTCTTGAAATATTAGATCATTTTTTAAAAGGAGAGATATTTTATTTTTTCTCCTTTCTCCTATCCCCTTTCTCCCCGTCTCCCTTACCCCTGTCCTCCCCCTCATTTATATAGGGGTGAATAGAAATTGTGTTCACTAGATATGTCTCCTAAAAGTACACAGGACTATTGCTTTACATAAACAATGTTTCATCACGGTGAGGCAGCAACCATTTGATTTTCGGGGGGGGGGGGGGGGGGGGGGGGCGGGGGGGGGGGGGGGTTTGGTTTTTTTTTGGAAAAAAAAGTTTGTTTTAAGGTTTTGGTGAAAAAAATAATTTGTTTTGGACCCCGAGAAAAAAAAATTGTTTGTTTCACCCTCAGCTGCCACTATATGTAATGCTAAAATTGAAAGAAAAAAATTGTTTTCGGTTTGTCGCTAGAAAAATAGATTGTTCTTCGCCGAAGGCGAAAAAAAAAGTTTGCACAGAAAAAAAAACCATAGCCCCCCCCCCCCCCCCCAGAAAATCAAATGGTTGCTTCCTAATGGCGACCCCGATATCGGTACGACGTTTCAGCAAAGTTACATCACGGTTAATGCAAAATGAACCCGGTTTCTGACTGGAAGAATCCACTGCCTGGATTAAAGTAGTCATTGACCGGACTTAAGTAGACACGAACTGGACAAAAGTAGCCACTGACTGGCCCGATTTAAGAATCCACTGCTTGAATTAAAGTAGTTACTGACCGGACTAAAGTAGCCACTGACTGGACTTAAGTTGCCACTTACTGGACTACGGTGGGCTTACTGAGTAGACACTGACTGAACACAGAACTAATAATCAATCAATCAATGGTACAAGACGGACACGTCAAGTCGTATTTTTAAATGTGCTAGTTTACATAAATAAGGCCGTTAGTTTTCTCTTTTGAATTGTTTTACATTGTCTTATCGGGACCTTTTATAGCTGACTATATGGTATGCGTTTTGCTCATTGTTGAAGGCCGTACGGTGACCTATAGTTGTTAATGTCCGTGTCATTTTGGTCTTTTATGGATAGTTGTCTCATTGGCAATCATACCACATCTTCATTTTTTATAGTTGGCAAGGTAAATGTCAACCCTAGAAACTTCACCCAACCGGGACACAATATTCTGACTCCAGAGCCCATCATTCCTTGAATGCGTGCAAAGCGGAAAAGCTGAAAATACCAATTTGAAAATAAATACGAGTTTAAGCCCGACCGGGATGGTCGAACCCACGACCTGACGCACTCCCCGAGTTGTGCAGTCTCCTTAGAGCCAAGAGACAAAAAATAATTGGTTTGTGATAAGGAAGAATAAAAATACACCGTAAATAACAACTATACATTTATTTTTATTTCTACATGCATAAATCTAGCGTCATATATCAGACATCATTTTGTATTCCTTCACAAATGACGACAAAAATATATTATGTTCAAATTTATTGTTTTTAATGCTTCCCTTTTCTGCTGTTAAAATACTTTTTATAGCAAAAGTTTCTATTGTCAATATTGTCATTACATGTTTAATATTCATAGTTTTTTTCTTTCTATTCTCGAGCATTATCTAATGCATCCTGGGTAATATTTTCAAAAGCGTATACCAAAGCATTTTGATTGGTTAAAAATGCCATAAACAATGGAAATTTAACCAATGACGTGACGTTATTTTCACTTTGGGGTACGAACAATGAAATTACCCATGATGCATTAGATTCTGAAACGGCCAATTCGACAGCATTTTTTTTCTCTCTTTCATATAAACTAAACAATTATGATTCTCACTTTCTGTAACTACATTACCAAACTAGCATATATTCAATTCATTTGAGAAAATAAAGTTGTTTTCTTTTTTTCTTCTCTGTTCTTAATTTACATCATATATTGAGAAAGCTTTGAAAGAAAAGCTTTCTTCTATCTTTTCTCTTTGTCATTTATTTACAACATTACTAAGTTTTCTTTTCGTATAAAGTAAAAAAATAAATTAAAAAATATAAAGGTTCTTTTTTCGGTGTTTTTGGTCTAACACAATACTCGAGGCATACATGTACATACTTCAATACATTATAAGAAAGAAAAGCTACAAATTTGCAAAAGCAGTATTAGCCAATATGTTTACTTCTCCTTAAAACAAAATAAAAATGTAAAAAATAATTTCAAGGCATCCACTTTTTTCCTTTTATCATATGAAACTTCTATCTTTTTCTATGGCAAGCCGTTTAAACTATTTATTCTTAACTTCAAGATATCTAATAAAACTTGATGTTAAGATATCTCATATGGTTTATAAGATATCTTATATATAAAATTGAGAATGGAAATGGGGAATGTGCCAAAGAGACAACAAACTGACCATAGAGCAGATACAATAAGTATGTCTTCTGAAGTTTACAAGCTATATATATCCAGAGACATATTTAAGAATTGAATGCTCTTTTTTGTAAATTTATTGGGGTGTAAAAGCGTTGACCGAAGTACATTTTGTATGAAGCGCGGAAGCGCTTCATACTAAAAATGTGCGCACGGTCAACGCTTTTACAACCCTATAAAGTGACAAAAAAAGCATTCAATACTTATAACTACATTTTTACCTATAGGATCATGAAAACACGCCTTTTATCAAGTTTTTATTTCATTTACCTGTGCACTTTATTGTGGGACCTCGTGTCATCATGAATGAAAAGTTGCATTGTGTAGTGCAATTGATTAAGGAATATCACGAGATTGCTAGTTAGCCAATCAGAATAACGTATTATAATGAAACATACATCTAATGTAATTATAATACTATATTACTGTCTCCGATATATCTTATAAATACTTGATTATACAAGATATCTTTGGTATCTTGAAGTTAGAATAAATAACGAAACTATTTGTCATTCTTTCTGATAATTGCATTATCCTACTAAGGCGACTTGGAATATACGTTTATCATCAAATATATATTTTTGTTCTTTCTAAAAACAAAATTATAAAAAAATAAATGCAATTGGCTTGAACTTTTTTTTCTCTATTTGCATAACATAAAACAACATATACAATATAAAGGTTCTCTCTTTTCACATTACTGCTTGCATTACTAGTATAGCATACATACACTTCAATTCATTTAAGAAGGCAAAACTACAAATTTGAAAAAGCTATGAAAACTCATTTTCAATATAAATCAGGTATATATTGTGCTGTTTAAAAAACAAATTGCTAAAAAAAATAAATGCAAACGTCATCATTTTTTTTCTCCTTTAAAATGTAAAGGGGGTTTAAAATTTTGTCCTCAATTTTACTGACAGAACTTTAAAATACAAATCTTAAAACTAGATATAGAATTATATCTTAAACCCAAATACAGAATATATCTTAAAACTATAAAAATAAAACATAATTTGGTAATCAAGTTTGAATCAGACCATCTTTTAAAATGCTTGAAAATCGTCAAATCATGATTATATTTTTTCCTATTACAACTATATTTAAAAACGATACACTAAAAAAGCATGCAACTCATAAGCTTGAACCATGCTGTATATTTAAAAACCTTTAAGAATATATGATTGATATGCAATTTAAAATTTTCAAAATTATAAAAATAATCATAATACTGTTTTAGATTAAAAAATATCTAAAATCTATGAAAATCATCGAGATGATATAAAGTCGTTAAAATATTCAACTTTACGTAGATAAAGAAGTTAAATCAGAAGTTTTAAAATTCGTTATTGCAGCTCGCTTCAAAATTGTAAAGGAGTAGGTCCGGTAAGGACTCATTTCGGCCTCAAATTTCAGTTTCATCTGACGAAAGATTTTGACCACTTTTTAAAGACTTAAGTGTCTATTTCACTTGATTTAATTAGTATAAGTGAAAGATTTTAACTGATTTAGTCATTAAAAACGATCCGATTCAAGCTCAAATATGAAAAATCTCTCAAATATGCCAAAAAACGTCACTTTTCAGATGTTTTTTTGTCAAAAATGAAAGTGGCCGCATCCGTGTTCATCCACAACCTTTATATATGTTATGTATTATCATAAAATACAACTTACATTTCAATATTAAGGATGAACACGAATGCGGCCACTTTTGTTTTACAAGGAAACCGTCTAAAATTTAACTAAAATGATAGAATTTTGAAGATTTCAGTAATTTAGCATGACTTAATGGTGCTACAACCCGATATATGTGCATTGTATTGTCAAAAACAGCCCATATTTATGTAGCAGAAGCATTCAACTGTCCAATAAATAACTAAAAGTTAACATTTTAACAATTTTGTAAAACTGTTATATTTTGGGGCCAAAAAGGGGTCTTACCGGACCTACTCCTTTAAGAACACTTGTAAAACTTGTGATAAAAGACAAGTTATAAATATGAAGATTTATAAGCACACATGGGGGGTCATTTAAGGTACATGAATTACAATGCAGGGGCAACCAAAAGAACTCCTGTATTGTCAGTGTAAAAAGTGTGTAAAAGTTACGAGCTTTGAAGAGTCTTGATCATTACAAAACTTGTTTTAAAAGTCGACAAAAAAGTATAATTCTAAAATGTTATTTACAAGTTTGTGACATAAAAAAAATAATCTTGAACTTGTTTTAAAATTCTATGATTATCTAAAACAAAATAAATAAAATTCAAATCTTATTAGATATACTATTACTGGGTTCCAAGCAGGGATATTTAAACAATACATTTATAAAATCTGTTTTTAAAACTCTAGGGCATCTCAAATAGTAAACAAAATCGATAAAAATCAAATTGAAGTTTTAACACTGGTGTCTTGGACAAAGGAGGTTATATCCTTGCTTGGACCAATTCACATCTTCTGGTCTCAGCAGGGATGGTTAAAAGTATATATTTTAAACGAATTTAAAAAACACCAGTTTGACATTAAAAAAAAATATAGAAATTTAAAATGTAATTACACGTTTTCGATATTTAAAACTGAATTAGACGCTCGCACTCTTGTTATCAAAACGCATTTAAAAGATTTAAAGAATATTTCACAAATTAAAAGTATTGACAAAAAGTTTAAAAAATATATCGTTTCATCTTGAATAAAATATTGTCTCCCATTCAAATTTGGCCATCTTTTTTCGTCATATATAAAGGCGATCTTCTTTCAGCAAATTATGCGATCTTCTTTCTTCGTCTTCCACAGCTACTTCTTAGGGTGTAACAGGTCTCCGTAGTGGACGACCCCTGGGCATCAGAGAACGGACAATGGCGGAGTGTATGAGCGTTATCCCCTGTGGCTTTACACTTCGGGCAAACGTACTTGCGGAGTACTGGGCATATTACTTTTCCCCTATTGTCTTTCAACACATGTGTAGTGTAATATTCTCTGGTTTCACCATTCCGTTTACAAAGAATGCAGTATTTCTCTTCGGAAGCGGGTTTAGCTGGCATTATCTGGTATTGTAGCGGAGCTTGTAGCATATTATCAGAGCTACCGTTCAATTGTCTTAGAAAAGCTGATAAAATATAGTCACTGGAATAGCCGTCATCTGAAAAACTGTTTTCTCCGGAAGATGCGGTCTCTCCGGATGAGAGAGAGTCCGACCGACACAACTGATTCTGATCATTGTTATATATTTGTACAGCCATCATGCCGTCGTCTGTGTCTGGCATATTTTCAAATACCTCAAGGTCTTCATCCGAAAAAGAATCAGAAGTAAACGGCTCCGATGATAAACTATCTTCTATTGAGCTAATCGAGTTTGCCCAATAATCAACCTCTGTTTCAGTTAACAATTCTGTAGTCTTCTCGACATGTTCTTCTGTTTCTTTAAATAAAATGGAACTGAAATTCAAATAATCTTTGAAAGGACTGTAATCCATCTTGTCGAGTCTGCAAGTTTGTAACAAATGACGCTGTGTAAGATTTTTCAATGCCGGTCGGCGAGATGCTTTTTTCCCAGGCTCAGTAAAATTTGCATATTAATACAACTGCGTAGACATCAAACGATTTATGGCTTTTGATCTTTTTGATTGACAGAACTATCGCACGGAACAGTGGTCAGTGTAATGGATAAGGGAATGGGTTAAGAAGGGTTATACTTATTTCATAAAATAGGGGCGGTGATCTGCGTTTCTGTTTTAATGTTTTAATGCTTCATAATGGGATAGTTTTAAAATTTAGAAATACAAATTTTCAAAAATGATAAATTATTTTAGTTGTTTAGACTCCCAAAAATGAAAACCGTCATTCAGCAGCATTTTTTTTTCTTCATGAAAAAAATCAAAATAGTTTGAAACTTGAAAAAATGTTAATATTTTGAAATTTGGATTTTGAAAATCAAAAAAAAATCTAGTAGAAACTAATTATAAACACATTTCGAGATAGTGTAAAAGTTTTGAAATTAAAAAAGTCGGTATAATTGAAGTAGAGTTATTAAAAATCGATATACATTTAGTGTGTGGTCTATTTGAAAATAATGTTCGAGATACAGTTTAATTTCAACGTTCGGATCAAAGTTCGAAACAATATATGAGGGACAAGTTTAACACCAACTCGCGATCGGGTTTGAGTTTTATTCTAAAACCGAACCTTGGTTACATAATAGAGACTAGTTAAAATAGACAACAATGGGCTAAAAATAAAAATGGTCAAAAAGACTGCAGAAGAATTGGGTGCTTAAGCCTCGGTCATACCTTACCGGATAGCACGAACGGACGCCTAACGGATGAAAATAAAAGTTGTCCGTTGACAAAATTGTTATCCGTTGGGAGTCCGTTGATGTATTGACCGAATAAAACTGACGTGTAACGAATGCATAACGGACACATACCGGATATGCAACGTACGAGAAACGGAAACGTATATACCGGACAGAACGGATGTCGAACGTACACCCAACGGACGAGTACCGCATAAAACGGACACCTAACGGAAGCGTAACGGATAAAACGGATGAACAAGATATACGGAAAAATTAAAGGCGACAATAATAATACATGAAAATCGCATAAATATTCAAAATGTTTCTGTGTAACTGGTTTTGGTTTGTTCTTCAAAATGCCGCCAAAGGAGAGTGTCTGACCTGAATAAGAGCTCCTTGACTGTGAAGACGTGCCCTTACTCTAAGATCGATTATGAATGATTAGAATTCATGAACCTTAAGAAATCTGACATACCAATAATTTGCATTTCTGATGCGAAATTTTGAATTGGCATTTATCCGTTTCATATCCGTTCATCATCCGTTTTAACCGTTATACGTCCGGTAGAAGTCCGTTTCTCATTCGTTCAATATCCGTTTTATCCGTTAAACGTCCGGTAGAAGTCCGTTGGTGAATTTATCTTCCAGACCTCCAACGGATGTATAACGGACACGTAACGGATACAAAACGGAAACGAAACGGACGAGTACCGTTCAAAACGGACGTCTACCGGACGTTCAATGGACATTTCATCCGTTGGAATTCCGTTCAAAGTTTTGATCATGCTCAAAAATTTCCACCGGACAGAACGGACGTCGACGGATAAAACGTACGCTAAACGGACATGCAACGGATATGGACGGACGTCTAACGGATAAGAACGGACGTCTAACGGACATGAACGGATTGAAAAAAAGTTATCCGTTAGGCATCCGTTCGAGCTATCCGTTAAGGTGTGACCGAGGCTTTAAATATAAAGAACAGATAAATTGGAAAAAAAATGAAAGGACACAGAACTGAAGATACCCCTCCCCGATTGATACCATAATTTTACAGTTATAGTTGACAGTCGAGTTCACGAAAAAGATGAAGAACATGGAAAATATCAAGTCTTATACTGGTCCGGGTACAATGTTATCGTCCTTTGATTATAGGCCCTAGTGTGAACAGTGTGTTACTTGCCAATATGTTTTAATAGCCCTTCCAAATTTATTTTTTCATGTTTTATGCTTCAAATAGCAAGTTAGGGGATGAAATTACAATGTAAAAAAAAAATGGGTCGTGAATTTTAAAGTAAACTAGTTATTTGGTCCAGCCGAAAAAGGTTTAAAATTAAGAATTTCGGAGGCTGTCAAAAGATTTCAAGACCCCTTTAAGCCTTTAAGCTCTGATGTGGTTTTCTCTATTTCTCAGAATCATAATATATAGTGAAACATATCAATTTTTGTTTGAAATCTACCACAGGAAGTGTTGTTTGATTTGCGGTATGGGTTTTACTCATTGTTGAAGTCCATACGATGACCTATAGTTGTTTATATCTGTGTCATTTGGTCTCTTTTGACTGTGACTGTCTAAATTAACTCATCTTCTTCCGCTAGATAATTTTTACAACCTGATTTGGAATTGTTCACCTGATATCAATTTGAAAATGTTGAGATATTGACCATTGGACATTTGGCAAACATCAATCTATCATTCAATAAATGAAAATTACTTGTGGTCAACTGTGGATATATATGTTACCGTGGTGAGGAACATGATCGAGGGTAATGTAAGGGGGTTCTTAAATTATTATTTTGAATCCTGACCCGCGTTTATGTACTAAGTTGCGAATCCAGGGGTCGGGGGTTACATGGGACCCTCACTTTTTATTAAGATCAATGAATTTGAATTGGGATACATACTTTGAACCCCCCAAACCCCCACCACCTTTATCCTTGGTTAGGAAACCCTCTTTTATAATGGCTGGATCCGCCCGTGTTTATGCATGTGTAAACTCTTTCCACACTCATAATTCCTTAATACATAATGTATATACTCTGAACGTCCTATACTTGCGTAAAATATTTGATTGCTGTAGTTTTAGGGAAGTGCTTGTGATACTGTACGGTAAGATTACTTAGACCAGAGGCCCCTTAGTTCAATAAAAGACATATATAATCAATATGTGATCTGAAAAAATAAGGGGGAGGGGCACTTACTGTCTGTAATGAGTCACACGGTGGTATAGGGATGCGACGTTGGAATATGTCTTTTTGAGTGGCGGATCCAGAAATTTGGCATAAGGGGGGGGGGGGGGGGAGGCACTGACTATTTAAGAGGGGGCCCGCTCCAGTCATGCTTTAATGATTCCTTATAACCAATCAAATTTTCCAACAAAAGAGGGCCGGGCACCCTCCTCCTAAATCCGCCTCTTGTTTTTTTCCCAGATTTCTCGTTTATGAAAAGGTCAGCAAATATAGATGTAATATATGACAACGTTGCTGGTTATATCATAAGTGTTTAAAATCAATCAGATGTAGATTTTATTTTTTTAAATGCGATTATGTATTTGTGTAAGTATATAAAAATGACTCACAGCGACTCACTCATAGCATACCTACTATAAAAAGTTAATTTTAATTTAATTTTGACCCTCCCTTTTGATTCATGTAATTAGAATGTGTAAATGTGGTGATGTGTTCTTCAATATGGTCAAGGGATGTGTTCTTCAACATGGTCAATAGTTCTTCAATATGGTCAAGTATTAACTAAAAGTGAGTCTCACTCTCTGTTGAAAGACATACTTTCTGTCGTCTGCTCGCTTAATAATCAGGGAATGACAAGGGTTGCTCATTTCTCAAATCTCTCTTTTTTTATTTTTTTTATTTCTCACTTTTTATCCTCCTTTTCACAGATTTATTTACCCGCCCCCTATGCCCCACATCGCCAATTGTTTTAACCCCTCAGTATATCCCGCATCCCAAAATCGAGTCACCCCTTTCTCAATCTCAATTTAATGAGTGCAACTAAATAATGAATTTGTACTTACTTGACTACATTCTGTCGAGACGTCTCCCTATGATAAAGAGGGGGTGAGGTGACATGGGGTTCTCATTTCCAAAATCTCTCTTTATGTATTTTTGTTTGTTATTTCCCACTTTTTATCCTTCTCCCCCCCCCCCCCCCCCCCCCCCCCCCCCCAAGATCTTTTTACCACCTAAACCCTACATCGCCACTCCCCCTCCTTTTCCACCCCACATCACACACATGTTACTTACTTCTTAATTTGATGAATATAACTAAAAAGTGAATGTGTACTAAAAACTACATTCAGTCTTCTATCTACACTTGACTTTATTTTACCACCTATGCCCAACATCGCCACTTTATACATTATACATCCCAAAACCGTGTCACCCCTCTCAATATCTAAACTATAACTTAAACTTTGTTATGTCGTCTCGCTATATTGATTTTTACATTTAATGTATGTAAATTACATCCTGTTTCGAAATCAATTTGTCGTCTGCGTTTTTCCATTGTCAATTTATGCGAATAACCGACAGAAAAGTCCCGTAAGCTAGTTCATATACTAGGATCTTCCGCAATTGTTGTCAAGGGATGACCGACAAAGGCTGGATATATTTTATTTTATGACATGATGAAAAAAGGTGAAGAAATAATGAACCAATTGCGTCAGATAATATTCGGGATTTTTATTTGTGTCTGTGTATATTTGATGTACGTGAACGTATACCCGGATGTGAAAAGGCACAAGACCGTAAAAATAGACAAGATAGATGAATTAGGGAATTACATTCCGTTTCTCGCTTATTCAATCATATCTATGTGTGATATAACACCAAAACTAATTGAATTGTATAAAGTATTTAATTCATCACCTATTTCAAAATACTATAAACCTCTAAACTATACAACGTATCATATGACAGTCTATAATATGTGGAATCAGCGAGAGAAATTATATCCATATCAGATTGATCAGAGCGGGCGAGCACCAAAAAGCCGAGAGTCAGACACAATGAATGGTGTAATGAAACCTGCTCTCTTAAAGATATCAAACAAAATCGAAGAATTTAAAGATCTTAACGAAATACACGTTTCTATTTCAAAAATTAAAAGAACTTCGACAGGAATTGTTATGGATGTTCAATTAACGTCTTCGGTACAAATAGGTAAAATAAAAAGTCTTAGATCGTGGTGTGCAGATAACTTTTACAATAGGGATGCAAAATTGAAATTCCACATTTCTCTTGGATATTTGTACAGAAAAGTAGATGAAGACCTCACTCAACCAATATATAAACTTGAAGAATGGATAAAAGAAAACATTCCAGTAATAGTGGTCAGGCGACCGACACCAACTATTTTTCTGTCTATGGAGAATTTTCACTCGGCAATCATCGGGTAAATCTGTTACTCCAAAGACGGAGGAACGGAATCGGACGAGTTGTCGAGAAAACTTCGTGCATGTCGTTTTAATTTAATGAGGGTAGTAATGGGGACACCTTCAGGACGAATAACGGTAAAAATTCTTACCAAATGACGTTAACGGTATCTTTTTTGTGCACGAGGACGAAATATACATTTTCGTTTAGAAGATTAAAAAAAATCAACTGTTTTTGACGAATCACGGTAATTTTTCTCAAAAAAATAACGGTAACGATAATTATTTGATACCTCTGACGAATCACGTTAAGGTAAAATTTTAACCAATTTGACGCTAACGGTAGCCGGAAGTGCCCAATTTTGACGCCTGACGATAAAGGTCATTACTAGCCTCATTAATAGGTATTGCAGTGCAAAGTGAGGAAATGCTACATTAACAAGTGAGGCCCCTCATGGGGGGTCCTAGTAATCACATAATCACCATTTTTTTGCCAATATAATCACATAATCATTAAATATTTGCTTATCTTTAGTAATCAAATAATCATAAACTAAAAATACAGTCCTAGGTAATCAAATAATCATGAAATATTTGGCTTAATAATCAAATAATCATTAAAAAAACGGCCAAGTAATCACATAATCAAAAACCCCATGAGGGCCCTCACAAGTCGAATTCAAAATATTTGAACTAAGGGCTTTTATTTTGATTTGTTAGGGTAAGGTTGTGGTTTTGTTCTCAGAACTAAAAAAATACAAAAAAGTCTTCATTTGTGTAAAAATGTAGTCATAGATGATCATGAGTTTCATTTCTTTTTCTATTGTGATATATCATTTCAAGATGTTGTTCAATTAAATAAATAAGTACATATGTATTAGTCCCTTCCTTGAACTGGATGACATTTGCTATTCTAGTGGGGACCCACTCCACAAGCGCTGATACAAAATACAGATTACCACAAAAGAAAGATCAAGTTCGAAATTGTGTGTCGTCACTTAAGCCGTTCACCATAAAAATTGCTACATCTGTCGTTTCCATTCTCTAACATTAGTGTGCCTCAACCAAATGGTATGAAACTGATACACAATGCTTAAAATCCCAAACTAGTCTTAAATACGTGAATACTGCATTTGGATGTGGAAGTTGACTCATGCATATTCAACAGCGATGGCATCTGTGGCCTATAGACACATTCTTCATTTATTCTTTATAAAATCTAATTGCATCCAATCTCTAAATTTCAGCCCATTTATTCTCTAATCCTTTTCTCAAACATATATATTTTTTTAAATGGTACAAATGTGGACACACTGATCTATGGACACAGATCAGTGTGGATATTAATGCGGTGATAAATTGTGTTAAGTCTGATTGACTGACAGTGCAATCATCCCCGAGTTTGTGTATTAGTTGTGCCCCACATAATAATGTCTTTTATATTCTGTTATTTGCTGGTTCGAGTACACAGTTATTTCGTAGTGCATTTCTTTAAGACAATAAATGGAAATATAAAAAAATCCCCCCTGCGCTTTCTCAATAATATTTTTACAGTGTTATGTACTACTTTTGGGACAAATTATATCAAAATTATAGAAAACTTCATCGGCTCTAACTCAAAATATGGACAATTTTATGTTCAGGGGGTCTTGAAATCTTCTGACAGCTTCCGAAATACTTATTTTTGGCCTTTTTCAGCTGGACCAAATCACTACTTTACTTTAAAATTCATGAATCAATTTTTTTCACAGTGTAATTTTATCCCCCTACTTGCTATTTGAGGCATAAAACATGAAGAAATAAATTTGGAAGGGGTATAAAAAAGATTGGCAAGTAACACACTTTCCACACTAGGGACTATATTGAAAAACATGCAGAAATTTATCGTTGAGTAACGTGGTAATGATGAATGGAATTAATGTTCAGTAGCAAATATTTCACACATAATTGGAGGATTTAGTCCAGTGGCAAATTAAATGGATATACAAAGACAAGAACATGCTAGTTTGATATAAATATAAACTTGCCTTGTTCTAGACTGACCCACTGAATCTGGTTTTTTTTAAATTCTAGTAAAGAAGGTAATAGTCAAAAAGCATTTGACATATCAGCCTTGCCTAACACATTATTCAACTCCAATCCAACCAATCTTCAGTGGTGGATCCAGGGGGGGGGGTTTCGGGGGTTGGAACCCCCCCTTTTTTTGGCCGATCAATGCATTTGAATGGGAGCATATAGTTTGAACCCCCCCTTTACTCTGGGTTGAAACCCCCCCCCCCCCCTTTTTAAAATGGCTGGATCCGCCCCTGAATCTTTGATCTTTTTGCTACATTCTGCAAATCAAATATTTCTTTGTCTTTGCTTTATACCTGACCTAGGAGGCAAGCAAGCTACCATGACACCACTTATACAAAAACATGGAGGGTGGTAACCATAATATAAGAAAGCTTATGATGATTTTGTAAGAAAACAACAAAGCAGAATTTCCTCATTTATTTGCACAGTTTTCACAAACATTTTGACCTACATTAAACTAAATAACCTAGAGCTTTGTTGAAGAAGATGACCAAGGGCTTTGTAGAGACTTTTACCAAATGTGAAGAATGAATTGTTTTTTAATGTCCAGTGGAAAATAGTCAGGATATGCACATGCTAGTTTGATCTGAATAAAATTTGTAAGGGTTTCACGGAACTCGATCAGTGTCTCGCCTACTTTTGCTGTTAATCGCAGACTCAACAAAAATGAGGAAAAACATCAATAAAAATTTCCCTTTCGATACTTACTTTCTGAATTTAGTTTTGGAATCACTAAACTCACATTTTTCAGCATTTAAAAAAAATTTGTAAGAATAAAATGAATGACAATAGTTTCTGAATAAAAAGTCCCCTGTGCTTGGTGGAAAAGTAGCAAAAGTCTATTTTTAAGCCTTTGGATGGATGGCACGGGAACTCATAACCTCCTGCACTTCAGAGGAGCACGCTACAACTGATGGAAAAAATTAAGATAAGACAACTAATAAACATATTTTAAGAAAACAAAAAAAGCAGAATTTCCTCATTTATTTGCACATTTTTCACAAACATTTTGATAAAATTTAAATATTCATATAAAAGGAATACTACTCAAAGCAGAGTACATTTTGCATAATTAGAATTATATAATCACATCCACAAATGTCATTCACATAAGCAAATAATAGGCATCACAATATGTACGACCTTATGACCTTTCCACCATTCAAAGAAAATATAATCTTAAAGAAAGTACCACTGTATAAACTTTTAAAGCTAATTAATACAAATTATTTTTAAAAGTTTTGTGTGTAAACAGAGTAAATTTGAAAAGAGTAAAACAATTTTCACAATCAATTTATTCAGAAGCAGATCAAGTGCTGTGAAGTGGTTTTTGGGCCATGGTTAGCACAGAGGCTGATTTAGGTGTCGCCCCCTTTTATGGGAAAAATTTGATTATTAAGGGAATCTCTGAAACATGAGCGGGCCCTTCTAAGGCATGTTGCCATTATTGAAATAGCGTGAATGTAAATAGTTCAGATTTTGTTAGAGATTGAATCCTCTCGAAACGATTGTATAATAATATGACTTCTGAAATTTTCACAAAATGTTTACTTCCATATATTAATACAATTTTGGAATGATTTAATTTTATGGTTTCCATGGTCCCATGAATCTGAACATGATTCTTTCAAAGAATAATTCTACATGAACATTTTCTGCTCAAAAATAAAAAAATACCAGATCTAGAATTACATGTAAAAACGGGAATTATTTGAGTATAAATTTGTCTTAAAAATTGGTTTATTACTACAATAACGTAAATATATAAAAGAAGATGAGTTATGATTGCCAATGAGACAACTATCCACAAAAGACCAAACTGAAACAGACATTAACAACTATAGGTCACCGTACGTATGTTCCCTATTGGAATTTTTAAAACAAGGAATACATTTTAAGGTAGATTTCATAATATACAATTTTCACTTGTTCAGATTATGTGTAATAGTTGCATTAATTGAGAATACATGTTTTGCTCAATTTAATGATTACAATAACATATTTTGGTAGCTTGAAAATATTCTTTTGCTCAAACTATTGATCATAATAAAATTTTCGGTAGTTTGAAATACGTAGTTTTGCAATTCAGAGCTAAAAGATTTAAACATAGGACAAAAAAAAAAATAGTTAAAGAACCTTTAAACATATCGTTTCAATAAATGTACTTGAAATTATACAATCAACATTTTAATAAAATTTTCTCCAGATCAAAACTTCCTTTAACACCCATCCTGCATAGTTTTCCTCTACTGGGATTCATTCTATGATGTAATTTAGCAGGTTAACACATGAATACACTTTTGGTTCAAAAAAATGCCCACCAATGAAATAAGACTTTACAAACAAAACTAGAATTAAAGTCAAATATTTTAAGCGAAATTTTTTGAAAATATACATGTACTTATAGTATATGCAGTCACAATTGGATTTGAAACATAGATTTTCTGATACCATTCTGAAAAACAATGAACAATGATTCAATCCATAAAATTCTGGACCTTTTTGTCAAACAGCCAGGATAAATTCACTGAATTCATAAAGCAATGATTAGCACATTGCATCAGTTACAAAGGGATCACTGAAGGATAAAGATTGCTGTGAGGACTTAAAATTAAAAGGAGTAGGTTCAGTAAAACCCCTTTTTGGCCCCACAATTAAGCAGTTTTGCAAAATTGTGAAAATGTAATCTTTTAGCTATTTTTTGGAAAGTAGAATGCTTCTGCTACACAAATATGTGCTGTTTTTGACAATACAATGCACATCTATCGTGTACTGGCATCATAAAGTCATGCTAAATTACTGAAATCTTCACAATTATAGCATTTTAGTTAAATTTTAGACGGTTTCCGTCTTAAATGAAAGTGGTTGCATTCGTGTTCATTCATAATATTGAAATGTAAGTTGTATTTGATGATAATACATAACATATATAAAGGTTGAGGATGAACACGGATGCGGCCACTTTCATTTTTGACGAAAACCATCTGAAAAGTGACGTTTTTTGGCATATTTGATAGATTTTTCATATTTAAGCTTCAATTGGAGCGTTTTTAATGACTGAATCAGTTAAAATCTTTAGCATAAACTAATCGAATCAATTAAAATAGACACTTAAGTGTTTAAAAAGTGTCCCAAATATCTCGTTAGATGAAACTGAAATTAGGGGCCAAAATCGGCCCTTACCGGACCTACTCCTTTACAAAACAAATTAAGGCAAGGATTAAATTAGAGTTATCTTCCTTTGTCCATAATATTAGTTAAACCTTGCACTACTAATGAAATTTTAATTAAGATATTTTTTTTTTCACATACAAATGATTTTGTAAATTGAAGTAAACATGTAGAATCTATTTCTTGTAGATGTATTTCAGAATCTTCGCACTTTAAAAAAAAAAAAAAACATAAAACGTTTTCATACATAAAAATAAATAAAAATAAACTCAGATCTTTAGTTTTTCTCTAAAGTTCAGTTTAATAATAAGCACTAAATAAAAAAATATTATGACTAGTATTAATTCAAATTTGGGTGCTTTCTTTTTATTTAAACAAAAAATATTTAAAATTAAATTCATTTTAAAAGACAACATGCATCATAAAACAGAAAAAAAGGTTATAAAAAAATAAATTAAAATAAAATATTGGGAATTTAGAAAATTATAAAAATAACAAGCAACTTTTAAAACAATAATAAGCCTGAGAGAAACAAATATTAAACAACAAAATATTTCATACATTGTTTTGAAGTTTTTAATCACAACCAGAGTTATCTTTCTTTTACCACATTTATTAAGTAGAGCAAAAAATACTTTTGTTCCGTTTGTATCAATTGATTACATAATTCCACATTAAAAACATTCTGAATGAAAATCACGGAACTTATCAAAGGAAAAATCCTACAACCAAGGTTCTGAAAAATACCACAAAACATTTTTTTTCTTCTTCCGAATTTTCTTGAAAAAATCTTACAAGCATTTTTAAAAGGACTTGGGTATCCTTTTTAGGGGGTAATTAATACCATACAGGTTAAATTTGGTATATTAAATGCTGAAACATATATACTCATAGGAACGTTTTCTGTATCTAAGTCTACTAACAGAATGTAAAAACTCGGTTTTAACTAAATACAAATACATGGACTTTACTTGTACCACCTGTTTTCACAATAGACTCAACTGTATATTGCTGACCTTGCTATTAGTTCTAACAATAAATAAAAAAAGCCCATCAAAGAAATCCAATTCTCCATCACCAGTTCTTTAGATTAAAATATTTAGGATAGGTAATCAGATTGAAGAAATAGCTCTTACAGCAGCCAGGTGTTCAAAGACTTTTCAATTTTTTCTCTCGCATAAGATTATGAAGTGTGGGTATAAAAAGTTTATATTGAATGGATATCTGATGATACCGGAGAACAGGTTTCGACACTAAGCGTTGGCAATGTCTAACATCGGCTCTAGGGTCAAGTAAGCTTAAAAATCCCAAGTCCTTGACCCTCCTGCATTTGTGCATTCTTCATCCAAATGTCTGCATACAAGGGGAATGAAAATGATTCTTGCAGTAAGCCCATGATTAAATGACCTTTACACTTCAGTTTACAATCAGAATTGTGTAAGATCACGCTGACCTTTGCACTTTACAATAAGAATTGTGTCAGAGGTTATCAGTAACTCTGACCATGACCTTTGCACTTTACAATCAGATTTGTGTCAAAGGTCAGCAATCACTCTGACCAGGACCACAGTCTGAAGGAGTCCGTAATATTTTTAATTCATCCTCTAATTGTCTGATTCTTTTGTCTTTTAATTTCACTTGTTCTTTTAAACTCTTGATTTCCTCCGATTGTTGGAAATAAGCTTTCTGTAACTATAAATAGAAAATATGATTATGACAGCAAGTGCTTTTTAAAATCATTTAAAAATAAGTACATGTAATATTGTGCCATATTTCAAATACTTGTGGTATGCTGCCTTGTCAACATATATAGCTCAAATATTAACTATTTAAGGAATGACTAATATTTTTTCTGTCTATGAAGAAATAACATAAAAAAATTGGTGCACACTGAATAACATGCGTACCGAGTTATTTAACAGTGTGCACCACATTTTTTATGTTATTCCGAATAGACAGAAAAAATATTACAGTCATTTCTTATAATTTAATTCTAAATTCTATTTAAAACCGTAGAAAACCATGAAAAAACGTTGATGAAGTCACAGTCACATGACTAAATTATGTCTATGGGCTGATAACAAAATAACGTCAGCCAATCAGGTGATGCGTTACATCCAACATTAAATTATATAAACATGAACTTTTCGTTCTGAATAAAATACATAATACATTATACAAAGTAAAACAGGAATTATCAAAATTTGGACAGTACAACAAACCAAACCAATCAATATACTGTAACCTGAATAATTCAGTCGTTATATTCCGCTGATCTACGAAGGCTACATTAACGGGCTTGAATTATTCAAGTTAAATATACTGTGGATTCATTTATCTTCCAAAAAAAAGGTACCAATTTTTTGGTGGAATAAGGAAAACTCACCTGTTTGTGTGTATTTAAGTTTTGCCGCAAATTGCAAATATTTTAAAATTTCATACCAGTGAAATCCATCAAATTTGGTATCCAACGAATAGAAATGAACCCACACAGTATAAACGAGATTGATTTTTGTATATGTTTCGATAGACAGATCTTCTAGTTCTACAATACACCATGTTTTTTCCACTTGTTTTGCATAAGGAGGAATACAATGTCTAATTCTTTAGAGCTGCTTTCCTTTGCAAAACAGCCCAAAAAAAATTCCATCTTTTTTTGCTCTAATTTTGTATCAAATTGGAAAAAACATCAGAAATCTGAAATTGGACTTTTTTCTAGAATATATACATATTTTACACATATTATAATTAAATTATGAACTGCATATAAAGGGTAAGTCAAATAATAGCATAAAAATATCATGGCCAAATAAAATACATATTAATGGTTCTAATTACAAGATCAAAGAAATTTGGGGTAAGTTTTTCATAAGTAAAGTAAAGAAAAGTGCAAGATTATTGTGCAGGTTTGAAAGCTAAGAAAAATGAAAACAGGAAGCCAAATAAAAGGGAACCTGGCAGAACCACAAATACATATCATTTTGGCCGAAACACAATCTGGTTGAAATACAAATCTGATGTCCAAGGTATACTTACAAGGATCTAACAATGCCCTATTCTAAATATTCTGCTCTGATGAATATTACATTAGCCAATGAAATTTAAGCTTTCAATTCTTTTAACCAATGAAATTTCATCATTCAAATTTTTTGCCAATGAAATTTCATCATTCAAATTTTCAACCAATGACATTTCAGTCTTTTACTTTTTAACCAATGAAATTCCTGCTTCCAAATTATCTAAAAAGAGTACTTCATAGCAGACAGTCAAAAAGAACAATGTCAGATCCTTGTAAGCAAAGCATGAAAAGAGGATTTGTTATTCAACCAGATCGGCTTGAACAGAACTAAAAGTGGAAGAGATACCCACCTCCACGTCATTAAGTGGCGATTGACAGGGAAGAGCAGAAGGAGGCGGAGTTGACCAGACTTTCTTGACATGAAATTTCTACAAAAGCAGACGACAGGAACAAAGCTTTATATATTTGTTTATATTGTGCAGACAAGATATACACTGAAGCTGTACTGTAAAGTGAGCTATTTTTCTCTACAAATTGTGTACAAAAAATTATTTGTTTTTTTTTCTCTCTGAAAGACAAGCCGACGCCATTATAACTTCCGAGATATGGCAACAGCTTGCATTGGCCATGAAATTCTAATTGAATTAGAAGATTAATAAACTATTTTGATCCAAAGTATATTAGACAGTATAAAACTCATTTGTTTTCATCAATTTTTTTTTCTAGCAATGGTCAATTACAATTTCAATTTTTATAAAAATTACAAATCTTATTATAAAGATGTACAGATAGATATCAGGCTCACTTTACAGTTTAATATACAAATATATATAAATATATAAAATTAAGGGGATTATAATAGGATTAAATACAGTGGATGATATAAAGCAATATCTCAATTTAAAACAATTTTATATACTGCAAATTCAGAAATGTTTTGTATGCATTAATGATTGTTGAACTGAAAAAAATAGCAAAATCTTATCATTATGATTGCAGGAGATACTGAAAACCATAATGCTTTCAAAATCTAAAATGAAATTTCTCTATTTTTCGAAAACTCAATTAAGTTTTTAAAATATTTTAAAATATTGCAAAAATTTCTGAATTTACAGATGTATCCGATAAAAAAAACATTTGTAAAACAATTTTGTAACGTTAGGGTTGTTCCAGAATTAAACATTTGGGTGAATGGAAGTTACATTATGCTGTTGCTGACCACCCTTACATTCAAAATTTTCATTTCACTATTAATTCTTACAAAATTCAAAGGAAAATGCAACCATTCATATTTAACAATTTGAGAGACACCCTACTCTCCACATATTAAATTTTGGAACAGCCCTGAGTAAAACCTGAAAATGAATAATTCTTCAACAAAAAGTAAATTGCCAACTAAAAATTTAATCAACAGAACATGGATTAACTGTCTCACCACAATTTCTCTTTTCTTAGTTTTAGTTTTTGTGGTTATCTCCCTTTTCTGAACATTTGTTTGAGCAGTTATCTCCCTTTTCTGAACATTAGTTTGTACAGTTATCTCTCTTTTCTTCTGTGGAAACAAATGGGGCTGCTGTATATCTTTGTTGGATAGTACTTTATAATGTTATACAGTGAAACCTGATTAAACCGAACCCTGAATAAACCGGAAACCTGTCTAATCCAAACTTGTTCTGAAGACCAATCATATCACATTTTATGCATTGTGAACCTGCTGAAACCGAATACCTGCCAAAACCGAACAAAATCTCAAGTCCCGAAAGGGTTTCGGTTTAGTCAGGTTTCACTGTAATTAAATATCTGAAGGAGATTCAGACCCACATAAAAAAGAACCAATATATTCAACACAAAATTTAAACCAAATGTTTGTTAAATGGATACACAGTTTCAGACAGGGGCATACTCCCCCTAATTTTAAGGTTAAATCACAGTCAATTTTGTGTCAAAATATAGTCTGATGAATATTACATTAGCCAATGAAATTTAAGCTCTCAATTCTTTTAACCAATGAAATTTCATCATTCAAATTTTTAGCCAATGAAATTTCATCATTCAAATTTTCAACCAACTCTTACTCCTAATTTTCAACTTTCAGTAAAAAAGTTATACCAGAACAAAATATAAATGCATTCTTCTGTAGATGATTTTTCACATATTACCCCAAATTGTAATGGTCAACTTCAGCAATGACCATAGTCCAGTAAATTTATGTACAGCCCAATAAAAGGTATGGTCAAAATTCTGAGCTATAGCAAAAAGAGGATCAGACATTTTTTCAGTATCAGTTCAGTTCTGATATGACAACCCCTTAGATTTGTTGAAAGTACATATACAATTAAAAGCTAAATGTTGTTAAACAGGAAAAGCACAATTCAAGAGAAATGAAATTCATTTTATTAATAAAATCACCAGGGTTCTAACTAAAGATTAAATTGTAGACATATAACTGTTTAGAAAAACAAAACTATAAATGATAGAAAATTTGACTTATCAATTGTTGTTTGCTAACATCTAATATGAAACATTACATTTGTTATTTCATATCTGTTAAGAATAAGATTCTCTTATTGGATAAAAAGAGGCCACATGACATACATTATTCTTCAGTAATAAATTCAATCAGTCATTAACAGAACAAAACGGACCAGAAAACGGGTTGTTAACGAACTTTTACATGATAATGACCGGTGGGGCGTGGTTTCCGTCTGATAATGACCGCTGGGGCGTGGTTTCTCTGTTTAGAGATATGTCCCTTTAATCATTTTCCTGTTTTCAATATTATATATAAGTTGTTGAATTGTTTACTATATGTTTTCGTTAATTATAAATTTATAGTAAACTTGTTTATAAGTATTTATATACTGAAAGTTGAACTAAAATGAATGGCAGTATTACTACGACTGGTCTTCACTATTTACCATAGAAATGGTACAACTACTCGAGTTTGCTTTGGGCATTTTGAATTATGAGAATTTTCCAAAACATGGTTTCTCAATGAAATAAACATAATAGTTCTTGATAAACTGGTCATTATCGTGATACATGGACTGTCCCTAGGACAGAGGTATTGACTGCGATAGCGATAATGACCTCCCCTTTGGCTCAGTCATTATCACTATCTTAGTCAATACCACTGTCCTGTGGGCAGTCCATATATCACGATGATGACCAATTTTTCAAGAACTATTATATAAGTAATGAATTGACAAAGGTAAAAGGTCATCTTCATATTTCCTGTAGAAACTATAAATAGAAAAGCTAGTAGGATTTTAATTGTTATGATTCTACTGGTTATATAAATGAAGAGATATTATGTCTATCAATAAGCTTCAGCACTATAGCAACTTACATTACTACGATCACATGACACCTAATTAACATAAATTATGTTAGTTTTCTAATTATAGAATTGATGAAATCACAAAATGAAAGAATGTGATATGTCAAGTCTCAGTAATTCTCTGTTGATCCCATTTCTTATCTACACATTTTTACCCTAATTTAACATTATTCTGTGATTTAAATATTGGCAGAAATCGTAATATTTCCAACAAATGATTCTTTTATCATTTGCAGGCCATACAGATTAAATATAGGATACAAACTATTTATTTTTTTATCTCAAAAAGTATTTTTTTCTTATTTGGTTCTATCATCCTTAAGAAAGGCAGTGAGGGTTAAAAAAAATAACCAAAATCTATGAAATGTATAATATTAACCCACCTCAAACCGTGATGTAACATCAAATTTTTGATTAAAATGCAAAAAAACGTCTGTTTGAATAAAAAAAAGTGTAAATAGGTCTGTTTGATTTAAGAAAGTGAAAGGTACATTTAAAGCAAAGCATTGTGGGTAAATTTTTGACAGGAAGACAGAATAACAACAATAAATGTGCTTAGGTTATCAAATAATTCAATGGACAAATTTAAATAAAAAATCACCTCAGGTTCAGAACCAGTAAATCCATTAGTCATTGCATCTTTTGTTGGCGAAACAGGGGACCAGCCTCTCTTTGTTACTTTCTTTTCTTCCTTGTGGCCATTAGTCATACCATTTTTATTTGTGTGGTTCTCAGAAGCTTCACTGAAAGAAAGATAACTCCAACAGTACTGTGTTGTATTTTTTTTGTCTACCAATTTTCCAGGATTTCCTGGATATTTAATTTCATAGTTTAGCCAAAGTCTCTAAATATTAAATTAAAGTATTCAGTTAACAGAGAGTTGATGAGCAAAGAATCTGATAACAAATTTTTAGGAAGCTCTTTTTTAAAGTTTCCTAGAAAAATGCAAACAAAATGTTCGATAATTAAAAATCATAATAGATTGAAAGGAACAAATTGATAATCAGAACTTCACCAACAGATCATTTCTGAAGTTATACCTGATAGCACTGAATGATAAGTAATCTTCATTTGTACTGATTCCTTGAAAGGATCTTTAGTACATGTATTGATTGAAAATTTTCAATTATATTCAATTATACAAACACTCCCATATAAAAAATTTAAACCTGACAGTGGCGGATCCAGAACTTTTCCTAAAAGGGGGGGGGGGGGGGGGGTGGCGCTGACTGACATAAAAGGGGGGGGGGGCTGCAGTCATGCTTCAATGATTCCCTATATAATCAACCAAATCCCCCCCCTCCCTGGATCCGCCTATGCCTGATTTAAGTTTTGTGGTAATAAATAATGTGTATAAGTTTCATAACATTTGGTTGAGGCAAACTAAAGAAAGAAAACGGAAACCAAAATTCACACTTGATCTGTGTTTAGTGGTAATAAGCATTGAGTATAAATTTTATAGCTTTTTTTCAGGCCCAATGAAGTGAGAGAATGGAAACCAGTTTTGGGACATACCTCCAGACAGACGTACAAGGGTAGAACTTAATGACCTCTCGCTACGACAGGGGCATTAAAAGACAAGTTTCTCAAGTTATACCTGACAGCACTATAAGATACGTAATCTTCATTAGTACTGAGTCGTTTTAAGTTCTGTAATGATGCAGGTCGTTTGTCTGTCCTCCGTGGTACATCTATCGTACTGGCTCTTGGAGGCATGCCCTGCTTGTTGACAGTTTTATATGTTGTAATGGTTGGAGCCTGATGGATGATATCGTTCTGTTGATTCTGTATGGCTGTTGATGAGGTCGTCTTTGGACAATTAGTCACATGACCGTCCTATAAAATACATCGTTAATTTTTACTGTGGATTCATTTATTTTCATGTGTATCAATTTTCGTGGTTTGAGGAAAACTTGAAAATTTGTGGATATTTTAAATTTTTATATGGTTTTGGAAAAGTCTGCATACATTCCTTTAGAAAATTTGTAATTCATGGTTCTCCAGTTCCCATGAAATCCACGAAAATTGGTATCCAACAAATATTAATGAATCCACAGTATTGTATTAAGAAAAGAAACAGATAATTATCACTATACACACACTAAATTTATTGAAAATGTACGAGACCAAAAAAGATTGAAAATCTTTCAAGCAACAAAACTCTAGCAAGTTTGAATATACTGTAAAGTCAGAAATTATTGTGTGTATTTATTATTGCGATTTTGTCATTTTGGAACACAATGCAATTTTAATTTTCACGATATTGAGATCAATCCTGTTTAATACTGATAAAATTTTTCAAAAATACGGGATTAAATTTTTCGATTATAACCCTGTAGCATTTTTCGCAATAATTTCTGAATTTACAGTATATAGATTTTCCCATGGCATTGAGTGTGATACACTATTAGCATACCCGTAGCCAGGGGGGTTCGGGGGGTTTGGACGAACCCCCCCCCCTTGAAATCAAATAAGCACTGTTAAAGTCAATGTTTTGTTCAAATTGTGACTGATAAAGTCGGGTTCATGAGTCCAACGAACCCCCCTTGGAAATTCCTGGCTACGGGCCTGATTAGACTACACTTGTTACATTATGTTGATTCTGTAAGGCTGTTGATGATGTCGTCTGGGACAATTGGTCACATGACCATCCTATAAAATACATTGTCGTGATGTACTTATACATAACATAGAGTAAAATAGAATGAGTATTAAAATTAACAAAATCAGGGAGTAAAATAGAATGAGTATTAAAATTAACAAAAACAGGGAGTAAAATAGAATGAGTATTAAAACTAACATAAACAGAATAGAATTGCTAAGTCCCACTGCTTGGAAAAAATTTCAATAATAAATTGATTTTTTTAATTAAAATAAAAAATCAAAACATCACCCAGAGGTAATATTCTGATGTTATACCTGATAGCACTGTGAGATACATAATCTTCATTAGTACTGAGTCACTATAAAATTGTTATGAAGTTGTAGTATACAATGAGCATGAAAAGTAACCAAAAAATATCTCAAATGTGCATGCTGCTGTCGGTGTAAAAGTGTAATGTTGACCGTAAAAAAGAGTAAAATACAGAATTTGTTACTAAAAATCAACTTCGTTTCTTCAGATGTTAATTCTTGATTTTTTGTTTTTTTTTATATTGGTTTTTTGTTTTTTGTTTTTTGTTTTTTGTTTTTTGTTGCTTTTGGTTTTTTTTCTTTTTCTTAATCATCTTTTAATTCTTTTATTTATTAATTCTCTATATTTTTTTTTGTATGTCCTTTTTAATAAGATACAATTATAAAATCCAAACAAAATGTTATTTTCAAGTTCTATACATTTTCTAATAGGTTGTATTATATTACATTTATATATATGAACTTATTGTTTGATAACTGTACTGTTGTATATTATATATGTTGGATAAAAAAATTAAAATTAAAAAAAATTAAAAAATTCTTGATTTTAAAGATTAGCTTCTGTCCAAGTTTTTTAACAATCCATAAAGGTTAACTAAAAATGCCTGACTATCTGCAAAGTAAAATATGAGAAAAATGGTCAAAAAAGTTCAAAATGAAGACAAGACAAATCTATGTCTTTCTTCCAAAATATGAATGTTGTTTTTCACAAGAATGTTGTTTTTCTACAAAAATGTTGTTTTTCACAAGAATGTTATAAAAATGTTTATGTTGTAAATACTATTTTTTTTAGTAAGAGAACAAGGATTGCAAAACTCTTTTAAGCAAACAAACTTAAGTAAGTTTTAATATACAGTGAAACCTGACTAAACCGAACCCTTTCGGGACTTGAGATTTCGTTTGGTTTTGGCAGGTATTCGGTTTCATCAGGTTCACAATGCATAACATGTGATATGATTGGTCTTCAGAACAAGTTTGGATTAGACAGGTTTCCGGTTTATTCAGGGTTCGGTTTAATCAGGTTTCACTGTATGCATATATCTATCATAAGGGAGAAAACTAACTAAAGCATTGACACCAACACTTATTTTAACACGATATCCATACATTAGCTGTTAGTGAGGGTTTAGGTTTAAGGGAGATAACTCACCATCATTGACACCATAACTGGTTCCCTGTTTTGACCTGCTATCCATTCATCAGCTGTCAATGAAGGTAACATACTGGATGTATTTGGATAAATATCACTGTGGAACTGTGAGGAAACCTGCAAACGAAAATAATTTTCGAATACAATAAACCTGTTCAATTTTGTTAGCAATTTTTAAAGCAACTTTTGCAATATAAGAATGACATGATATTGTTTAGGGATGTTTGCTACTCTTGTTTTCAGATATTCTGAATCTGTCTGTTTTACCCATAAAGTGTGATTAAATTTATTTTTAATTGCCATAATTGCAGCAGGATAGGTTAGGAAATATATAAACTTGCATTTGATAGCATTATCTTTAGGCAAAATAAAAATATATGTGTGGTTCCAGTTACATACTTTTAAAAAATAGGGTCAGTAGGTCGGCAATTTTTTTTTTTTTTTTTTAATTTTTGTTTGAATGTCAAAATCTGGAAAAAATTTGTGTGTTTACCAAAATTGTTTCCGGTATTATACATGCCCCAACCGGAAGTCCGCCATTTTTACATGTGTTTGGTTGTAAAATAAACAGTCTTGTACGTTTTTAGTTAATTTTGTTGCATTGTTATGAATTGTTGCATTTTAGCCATAACAGATACTTGTGATGGAAATTCAGATGACAGAAATCTATGAATTTAATTATTTTAATTCACAATCCTCAAAATTTGATCGTTTGAAAATTTATTTTTCAGAAATGAAAAAAAAAGTTCTAGAGACGGTCAGGTTACTGGAACCACACCAAGGCTTCCAAAAAAAATTTGAGCCAGCCGGACATTTCATATCTGATCCCGATTTTAATCCCTTAGACTTAGTCACAAAAGGCAATTATGGTAATCAGATGGCCATTTCAATGATTGACATTACATTAAAAGAACCGATTTTAAACTTTACTTTGATATGAATTTAATGTTCGGATGTAACTGTTAAATTGGCAGTGCATCATTCAAAGTGTGCACATCAGCGTGCTCATATCTGCCCTAGACTTTTTATTTGTGCAAAATGACATTGTAATTGTTCTAACGACAATGGTAAAACATGGACCATAAACGGATATGTAAAATCCGCGTACGTTTTACAAAAAACGACTGAGAATAGAAGCTCTTTCCACGTTATTTCTTCAACAAAATACTTGAAATGAACGTTAGATACAGGTATCAATGATAATTTTAGCATTTTGAAGAAATGTAGGATGCATAATTAAATTTCCCACCTGTGCACATGCGCATATGTGTTCTAGTTCACATGACGTAGTTCTGACGATTTTTCATTTAAAACCTTTTTTAATTTTTCATCAAATCATGTTGATAAACTAATTTTTAATAATTTTAATCTTTTGGACTAAATCAATTAGAAACAAACCGCTGAAAAGTAAGAAAAAAACGGAATAAACCGATCAATTTATATGATGTCCAGTACTGAACATAGTTCACCTGTCACCTGAACAGGTAGATTTCAGCTGTACAACTACTAATTAGCCTTGATGAAAATTAGAAAGTATTGAAGTAGGTGTTGTTTTGATAGTAATTAATCATCATGTCACATTTATGACCGGAAATGTGTTGATGTTTTAAAGGTAAAAGGTTGGGTCAAAAAGATCGTGAATTATGTAAAAATGACCGAAAAAGCCTTGAAAACTAAAAAGTATATGACCGTTTTATGCTTTGCCCAGCCGGACTTTTACCGGACATTACACAAATGACCGGAATATATGACCGTTTTGGAAGCCCTGAACCACACATATATTTTTATATGGCCTTATGTAGAATTTTCTGAAATTGCATCAATAAATTTCATAATTGTGTCAGTTGTTCATCAATTTCAATAATAATTGAGTGCAAGAAAGTTTAGAATGGCAACAATTTGCTGAACAGGTATATATGATCGTATAATGGCCAGCTGAAGTCCGCCTCTGGATGTGGGATTATTAACCCTGTGCTTAAGACCCATTGATGGTCTTGGTCTGTTTTATGCTCTTTACTCAGGTGTTAACTCTATAACATATCCTCATTACCATTCTCTATTCTAAATTTATAATACTGTGGATTCATTAATTTTCGTGGGTACCAATTTTCGTGGATTAAGGAAAACTTGCATATTCATTGAACATTGAATTTCGTGGTTTATCTGTACCCACGAAATCCACGAAAATTGGTATCCAACAAATAATAATGAACCTACAGTATATAATTTACCTTTCTTGGGACTATCATTGATATTGGCTCTATAACATCTTTGCCTGAGTGTAGTTTATAAAATCGCATTACTTCACATCTACTGGTATCACAGCCTCTCTTTGGCATAACACCTGGAAAGATATAATTAGTTATCATAGGTACCATGTTTATAATTTAATACGCAAGACACACTTTTCGTCTACATAAGTAAGACTCATCAGTGATGCTCAGATTAATTTATACACCAGACGTGCATTTTATCTACATACATAATAGTATTAAGACTCATCAGTGACGCTCAGATCAAAATAGTACATATTGTTTGACAATGCTATTCATATTTCAACTTCAAAATTAAACCTATACAAGAAGTTGCTCTAAGCGAACCCCTAATTAGAGTTACAGCGGATTCCACTGAGTGTGTAGCCAAAGGTAATATCTTTGGTTAGCTTGCTTGTTTGCTGAACCGTGAAGTCATTGTTAGGTTAGGTAAACTACCCTACTTTATAAATAGACTAGTCCTACAGAAAACCAATCTATCTGTCTGTTGGACTATGCTACTTTGAAAGGAGGGTAGTATACCTCACCTAATAATGACTTCACGGTTCAGCTAACAAGCAAACTAACCAAAGATATTACCTTTGGCTACACACTCAATGGAATCCGCTGTAAAAGTATCGTAAAACAGAAGGTAGGTGTCTGACAAATACAACACATCACTAATAAGCTGCTGAACAAATATGAAGTCATTCTGTTCTGACAGTAATTTTGGCAAATAGGAAGTAGATATTTTAAAGATTAGAAAAGTGTACATACAATTAAATTTGAAAAATTGTGACGAAAATATATGTTACACAATTGCGATAAAAATACTTATCAAGAATGTGTCCTTTGTCATGTTTGTACACAGGACACAGATGGATTCATGACAAAATTGTGTTTTGGTGATGGTGATGTGTTTGTAGATTTTACTTTACTGAACATTCTTGATGCTTATAATTATCTCTATCTATAATGAACTTGGCCCAGTAGTTTCAGTGGATATTATTTTGTAAAAATTTACAAAATTTACAAATATTGTAAAAAATTTATTATTAAGGTCAATAACTCCTTAAGGTGTCAATTGACCCTTTTGGTCATGTTGCCTTATTTGTAGGTCTTACTTTGCTGAACATTATTGCTCTATACAGTTTATCTCTATCTATAATTATATTCAAGATAATAACCAAAAGCTGAATTTTTGTCTTAAAATTAGCAATTCAGGGGCAGAAACCCAACAACAAGTTGCCTGAATGGTATGAAAATTTAAGAGCAGATAGATCGTGACCTAATGAACAATTTTGTATGTGAAAGATTTGCCCGAAATGCTTTGGGTTTAGATATACAAGCCAAAACTGCATTTTACCCTATGTACTATTATTAGCCATGTTGGCCATCTTGGTTTGCAGGCGGGGTCATCAGACACAATTTTTCTACTACATACCCTAATGATGATTGTTTACAACTTTGGTTAAATTCATCTTAGTAGTTTTAGAAGAGAAAATTTTTGTAAAAGATAACAAAAATTTACGAAAAATTGTTAAAAATAACTCCTTAAGGGTCAACTGACCATTTTGGTCATGTTGACTTATTTGTAGATCTTACTTTGCTGATCATTATTGCTGTTTACAGTTTATCTCTATCTTTAATAGTATTCATTTCAATACGGCAAATTTCCTTAAAATTACTACGGTAATTCAGGGGCAGAAACCTAACAATAAGTTGTTTGATTCATCTGAAAATTTCAGGGCAGATAGATATTGACCTGATAAACATTTTTACCCCTTGTCAGATTTGCTGAAGGCTTTGGTTTCAGAGATATAAGCCAAAATCTACATTTTACCCCTATGTTCTATTTTAGGCCATGGCGGCCATCTTGGTTGGTTCGCTTGGTCACTGGACACATTTGTTTAACTAGATACCCTAATGATGATTGTGGCCAAGTTTGGTTATATATGGCTAGTAGTTTCAGAGGAGAAGATTTTTGTAAAAGTTTACGGACACCGGACGACGGATGACAGACGCCAAGTGATGAGAAAAGCTCACTTGCCCCTTTGGGCAAGGTGAGCTAAAAAGAGAAAATATGAAAAACTGTTAAGCTAATATTTGTTGAAAAGACAAACAGACAAGGTGATTGCAATATAATCCCAGAATAGAGGGAGATATAATATTATTTAGTTACATATCTGAATATTCAACATTTCTTACCTAAACTCCGCTGTGGGTACGAAGACATGAAGGCATTGAGGAAATAACAATTTGATTGGTCGTCAATTTCATAATATCGTATATTGCTATCGCCTTTGCCTGCTAAATACATGACTCTATTGTCCCGATCGTAATATGGTAACAAAATCCCGTTAGACGTGTCTATTGTGTTGTTGAATAATGACTTGTTAAACTTCCTCTGAAAAAGACAGAAAATTATTATTTTATTGAAATTTAATACTGTAAATTCAGAAACTAATGCGATGTTTTAATTATTAAGAAAAATGTGACAGGGTCATAATCGCAATAATTTAAACTCACATTTTTTTGTGTATAAGAATTAAACAGGATTTTTTTAATATCGCAAAAATTAAAATGACATTTTAGTCTAAAATGACAAAATAGCAATAATAACGGCACACAATAATTTCTGAATTCACAGGATTGGAATTATATTGCTAAACACACTTATATTAACAGGTCAATGAAATTACAAAAGTTTAATTTTTGTGTGTAAAACTGTACACTTTTTCTGATTCAGCTACTTAGCATTCCTTTAGTATCAATTTTCATCGACTGAAGACAAATTTTTATGGATTTTTTATTACTTACTTTTGCCACAGTCTACATACAGGCAAACTGAAAATTTGCATATTGTTGGACATATAAAATTGAACTTAAACTGTACCCAAGTAAACAAGAAAATTAGAAAACTATAATTAATAATGCATCCTCAGTTTGCCAATTACTGTAGAATTGGATTCATTTATTTTAGTGGGTATCAATTTTTCGTGGCTTGCTAAAAACCTGCCTATTCATTGATATTTGAATTTGTGGTTTTGTCAATCTCTGTATACAACCCCCAGTGATATTGTTGTCTTTTTTCAAAACTACCTCTACCGTTTTTTATTAAGAAAAATGCAAATTTTTTATTGAAATTGGGAAATATGATTCTGAACAAATCTCCGATTTTTTGCTGACCTTTGCTGTCTTTTTTGCACTGTTTTTTAATGTATATTTTGGTTGTCAGATATTTTCAACCCGGAAGGTACTTTTCGTAGAGGCGAAAGAAACAGAAGCAATGATGGTACTTAATGCATTGAAAACAACATGTGTTACAAACACCATGATGATTCTGATCAGAAAACTGGATCACAAAAGTCATTTATAATATCAACGATATTTACAAACATTACTACCAATGCCATCACTGTTAGGGGAAAATGTAGACCTTTTTGGGAGGAATTTTACGCCATTTTTTTTAGTAATTGAGAATTTTCTCTAGGGGAAAAGGCCGAATTTCGACTGTTATTTGAAGCAAACAATATCACTGACGCCTATTGGAAATATGTTATTCGTTGAGCATTTGAATTCGTGGTTCACCTGTACCCATTAAAACCCACGAAAATTGTTATCCGTTGGAAGGCCCTTTTTGGGGGATTGGAATGCACTTTTGAATCCACCATGCACATTTTTTAAGTTAAGAGATTTTCTTTAAATATTCAAGCAATATAACCACAACCCATCAAATTTTAATATAAGTGCCTTCTGATCCCCCACACAATTAATTCTGGAAAAAGCCCTAAAGAATTTATCATGTGCTGTGTTTTTTATATCCGATTGTTGATTATAGCCATTTGGCATTTAGAAGTCTTAATGTTTAATTTTGTCATTGGTTTCCTCACATGGTGAACTTTCTGTTTTTGTTTATTTTCAGAAATAAAGGGGAGATAATTTGAAATTTTTTTTTGGGTCTATTATTCACCATGTTACCAAAGTAGAATATCATATACTCACAATATCCCAGACAGCAAGTTCTCTACTACTTGATCTCGTCATACCACATGTAAATATTCTATTATTATCTACAAATACTGATTTAGACGATCGGTTACCATCATGGCCTTGACATTCCTACAAGAAGAAAGAATATTTATGGGCTATTCAATTAAAATGCAAGTGGGAGGGTAGGAAGGAAAGTCTCATTATCAAATGTGGGCAATAGGTCTTTTTTCAGTATGAGTCTATAACCATTATGCAATATTTTCTAAAAATTGTTCTTGGTTGTAGGGATATTTTGAAAGTCCCTTCCTACTCACCCCCCCCCCCCCCCCCCCCCCCCCTTTTCCACACACACACATACATTGTAATGGAATAGCCCTCATTCCTCATTCTTTAACAAGGTTTTTATCTGCAGGAAAAGACTAAACTAAAGATAATCAGCAAAATTTTGAGCTGCATATTTCTCTATAACTATTTTTCCTTTCTTAGCACAGTGAAGTGATTTGAAAAAATATAGCTCGAAACAAAGGGTGCATGTGCCGTAGTCAACATTTTCTCACTTTGGCTGTACCAGCTCAAGTGAGAACATCAATCTCGTTGAGATCACCAATAATAGTCTACAAATATTGCAACTTGATCTGTCCTTGATATTTTTGGCTGAGTGGCTGATATTTTATTGTTTCTGTTGAGTTAAAAACATTTTTTAATAGACATGTGTCGATTTAGAGCTAGATAATTTGTAAAGACACCTGTCTATTTGTATTTTGTAGAAACTGTATGCTGCCCTCTAGATGTTGTTTAAGTAGCTGTCTCATTGTTGTATATCTCAAATATCCTTTATTAAGGTGGTGCATAACACTACAGGGAGATAACTCTGTAAAAATCAGTTGAATGTTTTAATGATGTTCTATTGTTAAGAAAATATCAAGCTTCTCAATGATCAAAATTAGTGTTAGTCAAACAGCTAGCTATATGCCCAATGAAACTTTTACAAAAAAGTGCATGGTTCAATTTTATTCAATTTTTTATATTTTTTTCAAAGGGTCAAAGTAAATATTTTGTCAAGATTTTATGAACATTAAACAAGCCAAATTAATTTTAGTGAAGGTTTTGGCTACCATCTTAATAACAAAAAAATCAGCATATTATCCCTTCCAGCATGTCCAACACTTGCTAAAATGGTAACTTTTTAAATTTTAATTGATTAAATGTTACAAGTTCTTACCATTGCAACACTTCCTATTCTGGGATCCAGAACTCTAATCTGTTTATCTTTACAAGTAGTACAGAACAAACTTCCATCAGTGTTCCATGATATGGAATAAATACTGTCTGGATGTTCTGAGATGACACTGATGGGTTCTGCCTGCTCTACGTTCCATAATATACACTGAAAATAAATATATCACATGTAAAACAGCATAAAAAATATTTTGTGATACATATTTTACAGAAATAGTCCATAATCAACACTACATAATATATTCACAATAAATACAAAACCTTCTCTAATTGTCTATCTGTCTTTATCATTTACTAAAGGAGCAAAAACAAGGAATTGTACAGGATTTTTTTTTCTAAGTAAGTCATATGTGTTATATTCAGACAAAAAACATTTTTGATTGGCAATATCTGCAAGCTGTCTGTAAGACTAAATGCCAGAGGTTTTATTGATTTTGGTCTGATAAAAACATTTCATCTTTTTTTCAATAGGATATCGGTCAATTTCAATGCCAAACTAGATAAAGCAGAGCCATGGTGTAGTGGTTAGCGCATCGGATTACTAACACAAAGGTTCCTGGTTCGATTCCCGTTTGGGATGAAAATTTCAGGAACTCAATTTTCGGTTCTCCCTTGACACCATCTGTGAGTATGGTCTTGAGGAAACGATGATAGTCCGTCGGAAGGGGACGATAAATGGCTGACCCGTGTTAAGAGAGAGCCATATCTCTTGCACATTAAAGACACCTTTGTAGATTTCGAAAAAGAGTAGGCTAATGCCGCTACAAGGCAGCACTCGCACCCGAAAAGTGGAAAGGGATTAATATATTTGCAAAACTTGTTTCCCAATCCCCTATAAATAAATATGATTAAACTAAACTAGATAAAAATGGCATTTGAATAGTATACTGTGGATTCACTATTATTCATGGATTTTGTGAGTATAAGTAAACCACAAATATCATTCTTCAACGAGGTTCACATTTACTAAAGGCTTGCATTGTTTACAGACTTTGTCAAATAAACAGAAACAAATTTCCTTGAAAAGACAAGTTTTTCTCAATCCACTATCTACAAAAGTAAATGGATTAGCAGTAATGATATCCTACCTAATGGTCAACAGTAATGATATCCTACCTTATGGTCAACAGTAATGATATCCTACCTTATGGTCAACAGTAATGATATCCTACCTTATGGACAACAGTAATGATATCCTACCTTATGGTCAACAGTAATGATATCCTACCTTATGGACAACAGTAATGATATCCTACCTTATGGTCAACAGTAATGATATCCTACCTTATGGTCAACAGTAATGATATCCTACCTTATGGTCAACAGTAATGATATCCTACCTTATGGTCAACAGTAATGATATCCTACCTTATGGTCAACAGTAATGATATCCTACCTTATGGTCAACAGTAATGATATCCTACCTTATGGTCAACAGTAATGATATCCTAGCGTATGGTGAACAGTAATTATATCCTAACGTATGGTCAACAGTAATGATATCCTACCTTATGGTCAACAGTAATGCTATCCTACCTTATGGTCAACAGTAATGCTATCCTACCTTATGGTCAACAGTAATGATATCCTACCGTATGGTCAACAGTAATGATATCCTACCTTATGGTCAACAGTAATGATATCATACCTTATGGTCAACAGTAATGATATCCTACCTTATGGTCAACAGTAATGATATCCTACCGTATGGTCGACAGTAATGATATCCTACCGTATGGTCGACAGTAATGATATCCTACCTCATGGTCGACAGTAATGATATCCTACCGTATGGTCGACAGTAATAATATCCTACCTTATGGTCAACAGTAATGCTATCCTACTTTATGGTCAACAGTAATGATATCCTACCTTATGATCAACAGTAATGATATCCTACCTTATATGGTCAACAGTAATGATATCCTACCTTATGGTCAACAGTAATGATATCCTACCTTATGGACAACAGTAATGATATCCTACCTTATGGTCAACAGTAATGATATCCTACCTTATGGACAACAGTAATGATATCCTACCTTTGGTCAACAGTAATGATATCCTACCTTATGGTCAACAGTAATGATATCCTACCTTATATGGTCAACAGTAATGATATCCTACCTTATGGTCAACAGTAATGATATCCTACCTTATGGTCAACAGTAATGATATCCTACCTTATATGGTCAACAGTAATGATATCCTACCTTATGGTCAACAGTAATGATATCCTACCTTATGGACAACAGTAATGATATCCTACCTTATATGGTCAACAGTAATGATATCCTACCTTATGGTCAACAGTAATGATATCCTACCTTATGGTCAACAGTAATGATATCCTACCTTATATGGTCAACAGTAATGATATCCTACCTTATGGTCAACAGTTATGATATCCTACCTTATATGGTCAACAGAAATGA
Organism: Mytilus edulis; assembly: GCA_019925275.1. NCBI lineage: Eukaryota > Metazoa > Mollusca > Bivalvia > Mytilida > Mytilidae > Mytilus > Mytilus edulis. The sequence goes on along the minus strand of CM034354.1, from coordinate 19,573,922 downwards.
TATCCTACCTTATATGGTCAACAGTAATGATATCCTACCTTATATGGTCAACAGTAATGATATCCTACCTTATGGTCAACAGTAATGATATCCTACCTTATGGTCAACAGTAATGATATCCTACCTTATATGGTCAACAGTAATGATATCCTACCTTATGATCAACAGTAATGATATCCAACAGTAATGATATCCTACCTTATGGTCAACAGTAATGATATCCAACAGTAATGATATCCTACCTTATGGTCAACAGTAATGATATCCAACAGTAATGATATCCTACCTTATGGTCAACAGTAATGATATCCTATCTTATATGGTCAACAGTAATGATATCCTACCTTATGATCAACAGTAATGATATCCTACCTTATATGGTCAACAGTAATGATATCCTACCTTATGGTCAACAGTAATGATATCCTACCTTATATGGTCAACAGTAATGATATCCTACCTTATGATCAACAGTAATGATATCCAACAGTAATGATATCCTACCTTATGGTCAACAGTAATGATATCCAACAGTAATGATATCCTACCTTATGGTCAACAGTAATGATATCCAACAGTAATGATATCCTACCTTATGGTCAACAGTAATGATATCCTATCTTATATGGTCAACAGTAATGATATCCTACCTTATGATCAACAGTAATGATATCCTACCTTATGATCAAAGCCAGCACTCAGTATGATATTCTCTGCTGTTGGATGCCATTCTATGTACCCAACTCTCCGATGATGGCCGTGGAGATCTACCTTATGGTCAACAGTAATGATATCCTACCTTATGATCAAAGCCAGCACTAAGTATGATATTCTCTGCTGTTGGATGCCATTCTATGTACCCAACTCTCCGATGATGGCCGTGGAGATCTACCTTATGGTCAACAGTAATGATATCCTACCTTATGATCAAAGCCAGCACTCAGTATGATATTCTCTGCTGTTGGATGCCATTCTATGTACCCAACTCTCCGATGATGGCCGTGGAGATCTACCTTATGGTCAACAGTAATGATATCCTACCTTATGATCAAAGCCAGCACTAAGTATGATATTCTCTGCTGTTGGATGCCATTCTATGTACCCAACTCTCCGATGATGGCCGTGGAGGTCTACTTGCCATTCTGATAAATTTTTATTAAGGTTGTCTGGAATTTGCCATATTTTTACCTACAATGGAAAAAAAAATTTAAATTAAAAATTGCAAAAGTGGAAAATATTGCAAATGTTACAGCAAATCTAGCTGATACAAGTGAGATGTTTAGGTCGCCATTGCCTGGGTTTTTTTTCGCAAAACAAAAAAACAGAAAGAAAGAGACTAAATCTTAGTCAGAATAAAGACTAAATACAAATCATTCTCCTCTGTTTTAAATGATTTAATCAAGGAAAATTTACAAGTAGAACTCAAGGCTTAAATTTGGTTCATGGTATTCCCCTTTCCAGAATTTTTTTGGGGATCAGGATTTTACCATTATAGTGTATTTGAAGTAGTTTATTCCGATTGATGACCATTACAATTGCTTACAGGCAATGAAAAGTCAACACTTAGTGGTTTTCAATGTGTGTTAGTTTTTTGAATTCAATGTGTGTTAGTTTTTTGGTTTTCAATGTGTTAGTTTTTTTATGTTTTTTTCATATATTAACAATGTGTTTTTTGCTTCCAACATTCTTGTTATCAAACTCTATCATAAAACTGCAAATCATTGTATAATAAAATTACACATATTTTTCTATTTATCCCTCAAAGTTGCGCTCTGCCCGGGGCTCTTAAAAAAAAAATACGCCTAAAATTGATTGCAATTTATACTAAATTGTTCATGAATAAGTTTTTTTTTCTCGTAAATAGTTTTGTAAAATGAGTTGCTGTACTGCAGCAAATAAGTATCTATACAAGTATACATCCTTTTTTTCAGAAGAGACAACTACAGTGAAACCCGTCCAAAAACCTGTCTAAACCTTACATGTTCTTAACCCTAGTCATATTAAATTCTATGTAAGGTGAATCTGATTAAACCGAAATTCAGCCAAAACCAAACAAAATCTTAAGTTTCCAGAAGAGGTTGTTTTGAGGAGGTTTCACTGTATATGATGGTCTATTGGTTCTTACTGTGCTGTCTTCTGATGAGGATGCTATGATATTATCACTAAAGGGACTCCATTTTATGTCTAAAACTGCTCCTGAATGACCACACACTCTAGGAACACTAAACTCTACTCTACCAGTCTGAAAAACAAAGATTAAGACATTAGTATAAAACTCTAGGACCACAAATTCTACTAGAGCTACCATTCTAAAAGATAAGCAAGATAAGCAATTCAAAGACATTAATATAAAACTATAGTCACAACTAACTATTCTCTACCATGTTTATTGACTTGGTTGCAGGTATTTTCAATTTGAGTCTAATGTCTTTGAATTGCTTATCTTGCTTATCTTTCAGAATGGTAGCTCTAGTCATGTTTATCCTACCCCTCCCTTGCCTATATATGTGCCTGTCTCAAGTTAAGAGCATGTAATTCAGTTGTTTCCTTTGCTTCATGTCTATTACATTTGTTTTTGCTTACTGTGGATTCATTTATTTTCGTGGGTACCAATTTTCGTGGTTTGAAGAAAACTTGCATATTTGTGGATATTTAATTTCGTGGTTTTGGCAAAGTCTGCATACATTCATTTAGGAAATTTATAATTCGTTGAACATTTAAATTCGTGGTTCCCCTGTCCCCACGAAATCCACGAAAATTGGTATCCAACGAATATTAATGAATCCACAGTATTTAAATCAGTTAGTTTTTTCTTTCATCAGAACCGTTTCACATTTTGTCATGTCACAGCTTTTTATATCTGACTAAAAGAGAATTGCTCATTGTTTAACTTATTAATTAAGGCTCACTGTGTAAATAATTTCAAATCTTAAATGTACCAATTTTTAGCTCCAACAAAAAAAAAAAGTTAATAGTTAATGTCCAAAAAATATAGATTTTTTCTATTCAGCACTAAACTGTTGAAGGGCGCTGAAAACCTTGCTCTTCCTAGATTTCTATGCCTCATACAAATAGGTTGGATTTTTTCTGATATTGACCTAACATTCTATATACAATATGTATAAACAAATCAGAGGTTTTGGTTCTCGGAATAGTCTTTACTCTTTAATTTTATACAGTATTTGGCCTTTTTCCTTTTTTTGATTTGAGCATCACTGATGAAGTCTTTTTAAACAAGAAATGTGTCTGGCGTACACAATTTTAATCCGGGAATCTATGATGAATTTGGTGTATAAAATTATAAGCCTGGTACTATTAGCATGTTGAAATGTCCTATTGTAATGTTTATTTGTGTATTTCTCTGTCCGTAATATTCTTGCATTTATTTGTACTGTATTCCTGTCCTGAAATATTATCATGTAAGTGTTATATTTTACATTGTCATAATAGCGTGAGGTTTGGCTAGCTTAAAACCAGGTTCAGCCCACCATTTTTTCTTAAAATGACCTGTACCAAGTAAGGAAAATGGCAGTTGTTATCTTATAGTTCATTTCTGTGTGTGTTGCATTGTTGTTTTGGTTTTTTGTTGCACTTCAGTGTTTCTGTTGTCCTGTTGTTTTCCTTTTATAGTTGGATGTGTTTCCCTCAGTTTTAGTTTGTAACCCAGAGTTGTTTTCTCTCAATCGATTTATGACTTTGGAACACCGGTATTAAGGCCAAATAAAAAGGTATGTGTGGTTCTTGTTACATCTGAAAAAAAGTTAGGGTAGGTAGGTAGGGATTTTTTTTTTATTTTATGTTTTTTTTTTTACATTGAGTCCATGGGAGCAACATTCTGACTTTAACAGTGCTTAATGAAAAATAACAATAAAATCTTAAGGGTAGGCTATTTTTAAGCCGAAAAAGTAGGGTAGGTAGGGTAACTGGAACCACACATATATTTTTATTTGGCCTAACTACTATTGCCTTTATCAACCTACCTGTTTGAGGGGAAGACATATAAAAGATCCTCCGCCTCCTGTATCAGGGACAACACACAAAAATTTAGGATTTACGGCACAAAAATTACTGTCATGTGTACTCTTAGTTATTTTTACATTCTCGTAACATTCTTCTTTTTTGGCAGGATTTCCATACACGTGTCTGAACTTTGAAGTACGAATTCTAAATGGCATCTGAAAAAATATAAACAAAATTTATTGACATACCTTTATAAAATGAAATGCATCAAAAGACTATTGATGTTTGCTTAACTTCCAGTGGCAAATATTTCATTTATGTTCAAAAGGACCACTGATATATTAATGTTTAATTATTATGCCTGGCATGTTTTACAAACAAATGTTTAATCAAAGAATCCTTGTTGGAAAAAATATGTCAAACTTTATGGCACCTTTTAAATGTTTTATGTCAGACCAAACTTTTTATAAAACATTGACATTTTCAAATACTATTTAGGGAAAATTTTTGCTAATTTTACGATACTATAAATGAATGAAATATCCCATATCATTTATTTGATCTCTTAAGAAATCAAAATCAAGGACATGAAAAAGACAGAAAATAAAACATATGAAGTTCTGCCCTAGAAACAGGGGCGTATCCAGCCATTTTAAAAAGGGGGGTTCCAGCAATATACTCCCATTCAAATGCATTGATCGACCAAAAAAAAAAAGAAACCCCCCCCACCTGGATCCCCCAATGAGAAATGATCATGCAAATTTACCCCCTTCGTCAATAGTTAATACATCATTTTACTTTGTGTTGATTCATTATCAGAACTTCATAAGAGAGCCTATCAGGAATTAATTTCTTGCAAAAAGTCATTTAAACGCTAGGGTTGAGCATGCAGAATAACACTGCTTTTTTAATCAAAAAGTTTCAGTTGAAATTCATTTTTATATGGTTCTTAGATTGCCTCAATCAATTAAATCCATAAAATTTATCTGTCACAAACAATCATGCATTATTCTAATGACACTCGAAGTTGTTCACAAGTGTGTAAGCAAATAATCAGACAAAGCAGACGACAGATGTTAAATGTCCTACTTATTGACCTACCCACAATGCAACAATAGATATTTCTACCTTGCATATCAATTGATGATCAATATCCTGGTCTCAGAGGGTTTGAAATCTAGTTAATTATTCATGCAACAGATTTATGAGACAAACTTCCTTCTTCTGAATCTTATTTAATGATCTTTAAAATGCAGTTTTCTTTTCTCACACTGCAATTTTACTTTAATGTATTCAACTCTAGTTACACCCAGAAATGTATATCGTAAAAGTAAAAATTCAACCTTACTTTCAAAACTTCCTTCTTAATTTTATTTAATGATCTGTAAAATGCAGTTTTCTTTTCTCACGCTGCAATTTTCTTTATTTAAATGCATTTTAACAATAACTTATGATGCAGAAAATATTGCAAATCGTATTGATTCAAATTTTACTTTTAGTATGAAACTCCCTTCAAATTTTATATACTGGTAATGGTCTGTAAAATGTACTTTTCTCTCAATCTGCAATTTTACTTTTATGCATTTTAATAAAAACATGCAGAAATGTTCATTGTAAATATATGTAGCAAAACCTATCAAAAAGTAAAATCACAAAAATACTGAACTCCAAGGAAAATTCAAAAAGGAAAGTCCCCAATCAAATGGCAAAATCAAAAGTTCAAACACATCAAACAAATGGACAACAACTGTCATATTCCTGACTTGGTACAGGCATTTTCTTATGTACATTTAGAAAATGGTGGATTGAACCTGGTTATATAGCTAGCTAAACCTCTCACTTGTATGACAGTCGCATCAAATTTAATATTACTTTCAGTATTATTTGCTATACAATATCTTTCTCGAATCTTAAGTTTAAGTGCTGTTTTACTACTGTATTCTAAATTGTTAAAGCTGTTTCAATTTGTAAAGGTTACACCCAATCATTTAGTAAGTTGGCATTGATTTATCAGGGAAAAAAAATTCAGATGGCAAATTTTTGTGCAAAATATCTTTTGCCCCTACTTTAGATAGAAATGAATGGAGAATTGTCAAAGGGACACAGATGATGCAGGCTTTTCTATAAAAAGTTATAAAGGAGTATAAATTGACGCCATTCAAATTTGAAATTTGAAATGTGTATTGCAGTAACAACCATTATGTACAAGTTTCATAACATTTGATTGATGCTTATTGTAGTTTGAAACGAAAATACAACAAACAACAAAAGGATAGGTGGATGAGATCAGAGGCGAATTTAGGGGGCCAGGGGGCCCGCCCCCCTCCTTTTGGGAAAAAATTTGGTTGCTTATATAGGGAATCACCGATTCGTGACTGGAGCGGGCCCCCTCTTAGGTCAGTCAGTGGGCCCCCACTTATGAAAATTTCTGGATACGCCACAGGAGATTACTTGAATTTGTTAGTAATGGGGAGAAAATTGTACACTCACTAAATTTTAGTCTGCAATCAGAAGCATGCCATACAAATTAAGAACTAAAAGTAATGCACCACTTCTGTATAACTTAAGAATACATGTACCTTAACTTATATTTAGACAGGCTATTATTTGAACTTGGAATTATTATCAATTATGGAATTTACATTATTTCTTGGTTTGAATTTTTTTTTTAATAAATTCCATGTTTATTCTATACTTTAATGTTCTGTGCTGTGCACAACACTTTCTATTACAAAGAAGATAGTATATTTTCAATAGACTGTACTGTGCCACGCACAACACTATCTATACAAAATACATTGCATGGAAAGTGTTATGAACAGTTCAAAACATTATAATAGCAAATAAACATGGAACTTATTAAAAATTTCAAGCACAAGAAATTATGCAAATTCCATAATCAAAAATAATTCCAAGTTCAAGTAATAGACTGTTTTAGCTATTTTACTAAACAAATTTAATAAGAAAAATAATTCAATATATATAAAATACAAACAACAAAATCTGTGAGCCCCTCCCAATCGAAACACAAAAAGTATATGCATTTTAAGGGGGTAGACCTTGGTTCAGGGAGATAACTCTTTAAATCAGTTAAGTGTTTGTAAAAGTCAAGTTCATCAATGTTTTTTAAGCATTTACCTGAAACAGATTAAAAATAATCTATGTAACCTAGAAGCTTAGAATATGTTTTTGAAAATGGTTGACACAAACGTACTGATGATTTTAAGAGTTATTTCCCTTAACCTAGGTCTACCTCCTTAATTTGTCAACAAATCAAATTACACAAAGTGGAGTATAGGTTGAGCCAAACATTAGAGGCTTTTGTCAATATTATTGTCATTTTGTTTATTTTCTTTGGTTTTCATCTTCTGACATCAGACTCGGACTTCTCTTGAACTGAATTTTAATGTGTGTATTGTTATGCATTTACTTTTCTGCATTGGCTAGAGGTATAGGGGGAGGGTTGAGATCTCACAAACATGTTTAACCCCGCTGCAATTTTGCGCCTGTCCCAAGTCAGGAGCCTCTGGCCTTTGTTAGTCTTGTATTATTTTAACTTTTAGTTTCTTGTGTACAATTTGAAGTTTAGTAAGGTGTTCATTATCACTGAACTAGTATATATTTGTTTAGGGGCAAGCTGCAGGACGCCTCCGGGTGCGAGAATTTCTCGCTACATTGAAGACCTGTTGGTGACCTTCTGCTGTTGTCTGTTCTATGGTCGGGTTGCTGACTCTTTGACAAATTCCCCATTTCCATTCTCAATTTTATTGTAAACACCCATCTAAACATCTAACAAATACCTTTAAACATATTTATGTAGGAATAAAATTCAATTCACATTTTGTCCCATGAAATACAACTCTGTACATCAAATATAAATGTAAAATAATTTTTGAAAGAAGATATCTACAGGCTCTTGTAATCAAAGATAATAGCTGATGTAATATATCCCCTACCTATAGAGATGCCTTCATTTACTAAAAAATAAATTTCTATGCACATTTTCTCACCACAAAATACACATTTTTTAAAGGACCTAATATAAATGTAAATTAACTTTAAAAGATATATTTAACTTGTAATAAAAGCTAATAGCTTATGTCATATAGATATGTTTTCATGAAAAAAATATTTCGATACACATTTTCTCACCACAAAAAAAACCCCACTTTTTTAAAGGGCCAAATTTAAATGTAAAATAACTTTTAAAAGATACATCTAACTCGTAATAAAAGTTTGTAGCTTATGTAATATAGCAATTCCTGGTTTAGAAATAAACACTTTTTTAAACACCTAATATAAATATAAAATAACTTTTATAAGATATATCTAAGTTGTAATAAAAGTTTGTAGCTTATGTAATATAGCAATTCCTGGTTTGGGGTGATGTTATAATTGACTTTAAATAGACCTTGACATAAATGTAAACAAACCGCAATGTATGTAAACAAATCAAGTCAGGTGTAACATTGTGGGGAAACTACCTACAGTAAAAACAACACAAAAGAATAGCTTGGATAAAACTGATCTTTCATTCAGGCAAATAATTTGTGAGGCGACTTCCTGTTAATTGCGTCAGCAAAAGGGGGTTCAAAAGGAAGTCTTTCATTGCCCGACATTGGTACACTATAAAATATAAATCTTATACTATTTGGATTTTTCAATTACTTTTCTTTTTTCCATACATTACATAGCCAAATTTGCTAAAAAAAACACGATAAAAAACAAGCTACATGTATTGCAAACAACAACAAAAAAATCACACACTTACAAAATATATCAATACCAAAATAAGGAGTTGTGGTATGGTTAACATGTACATTTAAAGCTTAAAATTGCACAGAATTATTGAAAGCAAAATATAATGGAAATACTATCTAAAAACAATGTCAACATTTAATGAATGGGAAAGATACAATTATTGTGGGCAGATAAAAATAACTCAACCTTTTGGCTAAGTTTGATGATTAATGCTTTAATATAATCTGACAGCTGTATTAAAGACAAATATGTACTATTCTTAATAAGACTACTACATTTTGTATCTTAAAGAGTCATTCTCCATAAATATCAAAGTATTTGAAAAAATCAAGAAACGTATAGTCACAGATTTTAATGAAATTTTGTATCAAGACTTTTATTGTGGAAAAAATAAAAAAAGTCGAAAAAAAAATCTGGTTGCCATGGAAACTGATTACCCTCATTTTGAAAAAACTATACAAACTCTAACAGAATACAGAGAATATAAATACTGTCCCACAGATCAAAATGCATATGACTTGTATGTCTGTTGACCATGATATCACAGCAGTATCAACGTACAATAATTACAAAACTTAATGAAAATGTTATCTAAAAACAATTGAGAGGGAAAAATATAATGAATGTCTTCAAACAAATAAAAATAAAAATAAAATCCACTGTCCATTGACCATGATTTAACAGAAATATATGTCTATTGATCATAACTTATGGCTTTAACAATCTTGCAGAAAATATACTATTCATAAAGCAAATACATACATGTACTATCCAAAACAATACAATACTAACCAAATATAGAGAATATAGAGAATATAAATGCGGTCTCACAGATAAAAATAACTCTACCTTTTATTCACTGTCAATTTTGCATGATTTAAGGCTTAAATAATCTGGAGGAAATACTTGTACCATTCTTACATTGTCTTAATAGGAAGTCAATATATAAAAACAATGTAAACAATAAACCAAAGCTAATGGAATATGGAAAATAATATAAATACTTTCGACAGATAAAAATAACTCTACCTGTAATCCACTTGTCCATTGATCATGATCTCAACAAAATATTAATGTGCACAAAAAATTGACAAAACACATTTCTTCTAAAATGGTTAAACACTATCTAAGAACAACTGCAAGGGTTAAAAATATAAATAATTTCAGCAGATAAAAATAACTCTACCTTTTATTCACTGTCCATTTTGACCAAGATCTAACAGAAATAAATCCACTGTCTATTGACCATGATTTAAAGCTTTAATAATCTTGCAGAAAAAATACTTTTCTTAAGGAAATACTATCCAAAAAACACTTAATGAATGTAAAAAAATATAAATACTTTTGACAGATAAAAATAACTCTACCTTTTATCCAATGTCTATTGATCATGATTTTTCTATTTTACGTTTTCATTCATACAGCAATTGTTATAAAGGCACAGATTTTTAAAATTAAATACTATTAGTAATTACTATCCAAAAACCATACAAACACTAACTGAATGAAAAAAAATATAAATACTTTCCACAGATAAAAATAACTCTACCTTTTATTCACTGTCCATTGATCATGTCATTTGTTGTAATCTGAGAACCTCTCTTACAGTAAAAATGTACATGATCAATAAACCCAATACATCAACACAATTATATGGTCATAAATAACTGATGGACATTTTATTGTTTGTCAATGGACTTATCAGGAAGGGGGTGATTTGTGAAATAAGTCAGAGCATTTTAGTAATTGGACTGGGTAATATTTTAGTACCAGGAAATGTCCTTTTTCAAAGAGAAATAGATCAAAATGTATAAAACACTATTATAGGGTCATAAATAACTGATGTTTATTTTATTGTTTTTCAATAGACTTGGGCGATAAGTGAAAGAAATAATTGCATTCTAATTGAGTAAATTGGCTGTGTTCTAAGTTATATGTACAAGGTTATGAAATTTTGAGGTCTCAACACCCTGATTAATAAGAAAATTTAAATAAATCACAATATTCGGAATTTATGGTTTTTCAATGGACTTGTCAGAATATAGGTGGCCTCTGAAGTCATGGCATTTTATAATTAGTACTAGGAATTGTTAGTATATAGAGCCCTTTCACAAGGAGAAATAGATTAAAGTGTATAAAACACTAATAGGGTCATAAATAACTGATGTTTATTTTATTGTTTGTCAATGGACTTATCAGGAAGGGGGTGGTTTGTGAAAGAAGTCAGGGCATTTAAGTAATTGGATGTACAGTACTTTTTAGAAATTATCAGTCTAGAGCCCTATAGTATAGATGATAATTTCTTTATTGCAAATTTATATAAACATAATTATATGGTCATAAATAACTGATGTTTATTTTATTGTTTGTCAATGGACTTATCAGGAATGGAGGTGGCCCTGAAAATAAGTAATTGGATTGCGGTTTTTTTTTAAATGTCGAAGGAATATTACCAGTCTAGCACTCTGTTATATAAAACACGACATTTTCAATAATTAGAATATATGTAACTAATAGTTATTTTATTGTTTGTCAGTGGACTTGTTAGGGACGGGGTGGTTTCTGAAAGTCATTGCATCTGATAATTGGACTGAGGTAATACATGTAATGAGCAGTCTAGCACCCAAACAAATGGAACGTTTTTAACGACCTTGACTGGCTATACAGCCCTTGAACAGTCGGTACTATAGCACCCATTACAATGATAATTCCTTAAATACAGCAAAATATTTGTTTATAACACAATTATGATTAAAGTCTTTATGTTGTGTTATATATAAGTATATAAGTATATAAATATACATGTGACAAATAAAAATCATAGACACTGAATAACAAATTATATTTAGCACAAATGTTTTTTTTTTTATATTCTTCGTCTATAGACTTGTGAGGAACAGGGAAGCCTTTGACTTTATAAAGTAAATGGGCTATAACCTTTGTTTAACATAAAAAGAAATTATCAGTGAGTCTAGTGCCCTGTTACAAGGAGAAATAAAGTAAATCTATATAAAACAAAATAATTTGAATTGATGTAGCTGAGCTATACTACTTGATTGTTTCTCAATGAACTTGTCAGAAATGAGATGGCCTCTGAAAGAAGTGTTTGTATTTTAGTAATTGGACTTCGATAAATATACAAGGAATTACCAGTCTAGTACCAAAGTCTGTTACAAGGAGAAATAAAGCAAATGATTGCTTTATCTCTAATAATTGGACTGTGGTAAATATACAAGGAATTGTCCGTCAAGCACCCTGTTACAAGGATAATTAAATCAGGTCTGTATAAAACACAATAATTAAAATTAAAGAAGGAAGAGGAAAAAAGTTGATGCATTTCTGTAATTGGATTGTGTTACATACACAGCTCATTTTATTAAGCTAATGCAAATGTAAACCAAAAGTATTTGTCATTGTTGAGTTGTGTCCCTTTTCAGCTTGCACAAAACTAAATATTCTTTTCTTGATTTTTCATTCTAGCATGATGAACAACAACTAACTACCAATAAAAATCATGTCATTTTAGTTCAAAACATCAAAGGCCTAAACTAAATTAAAAAATAATCTGAAAACAATATCACCCAGAATGCATTAGAATCTGAAACGGACAATTGTCATTGAGATGTATCCCTTTTCAGCTTGCAAAGCAAAAAAATCTGTACTTGGTATTAAAATTGATAACTATCTAAAAATTAAAATCATGTCAATTTAATTTAAAACATCGAAGGCTTAAACTAAAATTAATCTAAGAACAAAACACCATGCTGAAGCTATTCAAACAAGGTGACAAAAATACAAAACTTGTACAAGGAACCATGCTTTTTTTACCTCCATATTGAAAACTTATATTTTGGTCCAACTTGTTTAGATCAATATGTCATCACAAAGTCAAATACTGTACAAAAAAATTATAAAAAAAGTAGATCAAAACAGATAAATATGAATTCTGAAAAAGGAATCTTATTTTGAAATATTCTGGCATTCATACCTGAAAACTATCTGAATGCAATTTTCAAGATTGCCAAAAATTCTGAATTTACAGTACTTGCCATTAGCATATCAAAAAATTGCCACAAGTGTTGCAGGAACAATTGCTCAATCTTTTGTTTTCAATGCAGTGTTTTGAGGACTGTTGTTTTGCCTACATAAACTATGTATACATTGTCTTTTTATATTGTGATGTTACACTTGTGTTTCAGGTATTAGGTTGAAGGTTGGTACCTATAAAAACGTTTAAACCACTGCATTTGTTTGCACCTGTACTAAGTCAGGAACCTGATGTTCAGTGGTTGTTGTTGGTTGAAGTAATTCATAAGTGTTTCTCGTTTTTTATATGGATTATACTGTTGATTTTCCTGTTTGAATGGTTTTACACATCATTTTTGAGGAACTTGCTGTTCGGTGTGAGTCAAAGCTCCGTGTTGAAGACCGTACTTTGACCCATAATGTGTCACTGTGACTTGCCACTTGGACGGAGAGTTGTCTCATTGGCACTCATACCACATCTTCTTAAAGCAATGTAGAATATCATATTTTCTTTACAGGTTTAAGATTAAACATACCTCTCAATTGTTTGTTAATCTCTCATCTGTTGCTTTTATCTTCATAACTTTACACCAATTAATAATGAGTAGTTCTGAAAAAAAAAAAAGATAAATAAACATCTTCTGACATCAGACTCGGATTTCTCTTGAACTGAATTTTAATGTGCGTATTGTTATGCGTTTACTTTACTACATTGGTTAGAGGTATAGGGGGAGGGTTGAGATCTCACAAACATGTTTAACCCCGCCGCATTTTTGCGCCTGTCCCAAGTCAGGAGCCTCTGGCCTTTGTTAGTCTTGTATTATTTTAATTTTAGTTTCTTGTGTACAATTTGGAAATTAGTATGGCGTTCATTATCACTGGACTAGTATATATTTGTTTAGGGGCCAGCTGAAGGACGCCTCCGGGTGCGGGAATTTCTCGCTACATTGAAGACCTGTTGGTGACCCTCTGCTGTTGTTTTTTATTTGGTCGGGTTGTTGTCTCTTTGACACATTCCCCATTTCCATTCTCAATTTTATTACCCTACAACTTATTTCTACTACAGTTCTTATAATGTCACATTGTATACATGTATATCACTGTTTATTGTAAATTATATGGCTGAATGTTACCCTCAAGATATTTTTTTATGTTAATGGGTTGCTGTCTAATAGAATTTTTTCTAACTCATTTTGCGTTTATAGTTTGGAGTCTAGGATACACTCTGTTTCAAATACACACATATCCAGTACTCTCTGCTTTAAATGAACCGTGAAACACCCAAATTTACAAAATTTTGGTCCCCACTTATTGATGTTTATAAAATACATAAATAAATAGATGCAAATGTGTTATGATTGCCAATGAGATAGCTTTCTCTAAAGAGACAACAGGACACGGATGTAAGTGAATATATGTACCACAGTAAAAAAAATATCAATTTGAAAACTCATATTATCTAGTAAGCTATTTATAAAAGGACCCAAACATAAGTAGATATAGGAAGATGTGGTGTGAGTGCCAATGAGACAACTCTCCATACAAATAACAATTTAAAAAGTAAACCATTATAGGTTAAAGTACGGCCTTAAACACGGAGCCTTGGCTCACACCGAACAACAAGCTATAAAGGGCCCAAAATTACTGGTGTAAAACCATTCAAACGGGAAAACCAACGGTCTAATCTATATAAACAAAACGAGAAACGAGAAACACGTATATATTACATAAACAAACGACAACTACTGTACATCAGATTCCTGAAGGATTAAGAAACAATTCAAACCAGATAAACCACCAATGTATTATTTTAATCATCATAAAAATAAACTTACCATGTAGGTTCTTATGAAATAAAATCAATTATATTTAATAAAAGTGTTTCTATATTAATAATAACATGAGGGTCTGAGTGGGATTTATAGAATAAAAGAGAATAATAGGCAAAATGTGCAGAATAAAAGACTAAAAAAATAATAAATACAGAAAAAAAGTACAAAATTTAAAGAATTGCAAATATTGGGATGCTAAAATATAAGAAAAGAGAATAATGGAAAATATGTATAATTTAGAATAGATTAAAATGGCTAAACAAATTAAAGAATAAAGACCTTTTTCCCACACCCTCCTTTATTCATAATAACATGGGCGTCTAACATCAATATCTTTTTTCATGTACATTTAATTCATGACATGCATTTGTTTAATTTATTTGAAGTCATGCATGTTTTTCTGTTTTAATAGGCTTGCAAACTATTATATACCAGTGCATCTAAAATTATTTCATCATAAAACAGTGTCATCTTTGATTAAACGACCTTGACAGGAGCTTTAAAGAGAGATATTTTTTTTGGGAAATTTAATCTTATTTGGTACGCTCACTTAAAGGTATATAGATACTTAGGTGACTTTGAAAAGTTTGTTTGTATAAGAATTAAAACATTTATTAGGTACATTTTTGTTCTTTTGAATTTTCAAGGTTGAAGAACCCAATTTTTATTTCCAAGATTCTTTCAAATTGCTCATTTCAAAGGGACATATTTCTTCAATAGAATAGAGAATAGAAACAGGGAGTGTGTCAAACAGACACCAACCGGACCAATGTGCAGGAGTTAGCCCGAGGCCACCAGTCTATTTACTAGGCAGCAAGAAAATCCCATACCCGTAGGACGGCTTCAGTTTCCCCAAAACAATAATGATGTCACGTTATTACTAGTTCAGACTAACAAAGGCTAAAAATAAATATTTTACTGTTAATATATTAGATTTGCAATATAATACCAAAGCCTTTCAAGTTATGTTATCATAAAACAGTGTCATCTTTTTAAACCAGTCTTGACAGAAGCTTTAAAGGGAACTTTTTTGGGCCAAAATTCAATCTTATCTGTTATGCACAAAAACCTGTACCAGGTATAGTTAAAACTGTATTATATATGTCAACTTTAAAAATTTGTTTACAATTTGCCATGTAATATAAGAATGTGTAAAACAACTGATCTAAATTTAATCTTATCTAAAAGCAGGTTTAAAATCTGTTGATTTTTTGGAATGACAAAAAAATGACCTCTATTTTGATGACCTTGCAGTCAGGATAATAGTGAATCTTATTTGTGCACTGCCTGCACAATAAATGGTAAATAAAGGGAATCAAATGAACGTTTTTGTAATATAAAATATGACAATGGGAATGAGGATGTATCAAAGAGACAACTGACCAAAGAGTCGAAAACAGCTCAACGACACAATGTCTCAACATTTCAAAATGAAAAATTCATAATAACAATGCATAATGTGTTTTTTGTGAATGGATCCAATTTTAATGAATTGAAGGAAAATTGATTGATTTCCAATGAACAAATGCAATTGTTTTTCACAAATTAATTGAGTTATTTCTGCTTAATGTGCATTATCAAACTTTTTTTCTATGGGTATCACTCTTTCATGACACCAAAATTATCATGTGTCTAAGGCATTTTCTATGACCTTGAAAACACAGTTTTTCGTAAAGATCAAATGATGAAACTTCTCCCTCTAGTTTTTTCAACTGTTCACCCATCTAGACATGAACTGTACATATCAGATTTCTTCTTAATCTAACTTATTGTTTAAATACTCATCATCTTTTCACCTTACATAACCTTTAAGACATGAGAAAATTATTTTAAGCTACCATTATATATGATATCTAAGAGAAGAAAGTTATTTAAATTTGATATAGTTATTAGGAAACGCCTCTGGTAAATATTTAAATTCTTGATAACAAATTTGCATTTCTAAATATTTTAAAAGTGTGCATTGTATTTGAGAAATCATGACAGTCAGATGTGGGACCAAAATTTCTCAAAAGTACCTTTATTTATTTTAGTACAGAAAACAAAATGAACAGACTGGGATTGACATATAAAGCCATTGGCGGATCCAGGGGGGGGGGGGGGCTGGGTTCTGGGGGTTGGAACTCCCTTTTTTTTTTGGCCGTTCAATGCATTTGAATGGGGACATATAGTTTGAACCCCCCCTTGTCCTGGGTTGGGAACCCCCCCCCCCCCCCCCCCCCTTTTTGGAATGGTTGGATCTGCCCCTGAATGCAATTCACTTCTGTGGATCAATATTTTATTTTCTTGGATAGACTGAGGATAATAATATAGTATTTTTTCATGCATTTAGCAGAATTTGCATCTTATATAAGTTATAATAAGATTGTACTTTGCCGATCATTGAAATTTGAGGTAATCCTGTACTGAAGAAAACCATGACAAAATTTTGGATATCGGATATATCCTGTGAATAATACCGAACTTACAGTACTAATGAATCCCTGAAGTTTTCTTAAACCTATAATTAAGGTGGTACCTAACACACTACAGGGAGATAACTCTGTAAAATCAGCTAAACGTTTTAATTATGTTGTGTTTTTAGGGAATCTTAAGCTTCTCAATGATCAAAATTAGTGTTTGTCAAACTGCTATATAACCAGTGTAATTTTTCTGATCAATGGGTTGCTTCAAATTTTTTGAAGAATACTTTGTCAAAATTTTATGAAAATTAAACGAGCCAATTTAATATTAACGAAAGTGTTGGGTACCACCTTAGTCATCTACATTTACATTCATAACTAGATCAACATTATAAACAATGCAGATCTAATCTGTATTCATTGTATTGTCTCACATTTCAAAAATTGATGACAGAATGATTTTATTGATTTAAAAAATAAAACAATTTGTAAACAACTATTCATTTATTGTAATATTAACAATACAAAACTTGTGTGTGCCCTTATTATATTTATCTATAAAGATGTTTACATGCAGATAATCAGAAGTATTAGTTCCTAGTCCAGGAGGTCAAGTTTTAATATTGAAAGGGCTAGGATTACATGAATTTTCAAGAGAGGGTGACCGTCACTCACTCTTCTTAATTAGTATATTGGTCTAGTATGGAGTATCTACATTAAGAATGGGAGGTCCTGAACTTTTTGATAACAAAAATGCCTCCCCTGTAAAAAAAAAACAGGTCCCAGATCTAGGACCCAGACTTAAGTTGAACCCCTAGTTCGCAGCAGTCATCAATTCTTAAAAATAAAAAAATACAGACAGAATAAGGAATATTGAAGGAAATTGATAGCAGCAATAGTTTGATAAACTTTTTAAAATGTAGCCATCAATTCACATAAAGAAAATCTGATAATGAAAAATTTACTAACCCATGCAATGCAGTCATCAATTCTAGTTAAAGAAAAGGAAATAGAATTCAGTACCAAAAATAAAGAAAACCTTAGAGCTTGATAGCGACAATAATTTGATAAATTTTAACCCATGCAGTCATCAATTCCAATAAGGAAAAAATAAAAACAATTCCTTTTTTTTTCTCTTGATAAAAAGAAAAACAATTCCAATTTCATATAAAGACTAAATGCTAAAGACAGGAACATTAAAATAAAGAAAACTTATAAGGAAGTTGGCTGGAACAACAATTCAATATCAACATTGAACAAATATTTATGTCAAATGAATAATGGAAAGTGTCCTTCACTTGACTTCACTTAACATTTCGGGTTCAAGATTTAATTTTGCCCTATGGGTTAGTACCCCCGGTACATGTATTGAATTCAACTAGAGCTTTTCCATTAATTTTCAAATAATTTTAATTTTCCATTTTCTCTTATTTTTTACAAGACAAAAGCCCTTACCTGTACATGTGCTGTGGAAAAGTACACTGAAATTGACAACAGTCAGTGAATGTTTACATTGGCATGGATCAGTGCACATTCTTACACTTACTTAGTTATGACTAAACAAGTCTGATATTGATTCTGACTGACTGAGGTTTTATCAATATCTTTTAAATGTGTCAATCCTGTTGCTTACTGCATTTTATGACTCAACAAAGGAACTATAGAAAATGTGGAGCTTTAGAATTCATAGCAAATATTTTATCTTGTACATAAAATTGAGAATGGAAATTAGGGGGACAACAACTCGACCAAAGAGCAGAAAACAGCCAAAGGCCAACAATAGGCCTTCAATATATTGAAAATATCCCCACACCCTGAGGTGGGCTTTGAACAGCTGGCCCCTTAACAAAGATCTGTACCAGCTCAGTGAAATTGACGTCATACTGATTTAACTCCAAAACAGATAAAGAATATTTTTATATTGATTTTTATCATTTTTATAAAATGACTAGATGAGCGTTTATAATCACCAAATGGGGAAGAGGAACATGAATGAGTGAGGGAAATAATCTTAAAGTTGAAGAAAGGGGAAAAATGGTAGCATCAATAAATTTATAAGAAGCTACAAGATGGTAGATACGTCTCCGAAAGAATTGAAAGAATGAGGAAAAGCCAAAAGAAAAAGAACTTGAAGACCATAAATTGAAGCTATTTCAGCTATTTGTTTTTTTCGTCTCTTTTTTACAGAGAAACAGTCAATATCTCAGAGTTTTCGAAATCTTTCTTTTCTTGGTGGTCTTTGAAACAAATCTGCCTGTCCTCACTTTAATTTGTATTACAAAATACCAAAATTGTGGTGACGCCCATACTTTGAAAATTTTGGTAGTCAAAACCTTTAGACCACCAATTTTCAAGAACTCTGATATGGTATCTACCAAACAATATTGAAAATTAAGAGATTAGGGGTGAATTTTGTGTTTGGAATTGACTGAAAAAATCAATACTTGATTAATCAAAATAATCACTGGAATAACATGAATAATCAGACTGCAGCATGTTGACTAATCGAATCAGCTTTTAAGTATGCATTAATGCAGGAATTTGGTAACAGACTTTCCTATTTGTAATAATTGTTAATGTCATATATATTTGTAGTCTTCAGGAAGATTAGCTCAAACATAAAATGTACACCATATATACGTGTATATGTACAAAAAGGATATTTTACTGATCAGTGTTTTAATGCTTTCGTTACATAAGTAAAATTACTTTAACATACAGATGCACATATTCAGACTGATCGATGAGAGTTCAACAATTATAATCATGTATAAAATGGATATTTTTCTCATAAGTTTTTTTAAAGCATTTATAACATACCATGAAAAAACATTTTATGGATCAATGTTTTTCACTTATTATATTAATAAATGAAAGTAATAATAGATTAATGGGGAAAAAATTCCACAACTGACCGATTTTAGGATCATAAAATTGATAATCACTATAGTCCTATCATTCTTAAATGCCATTAGGGAAACAAATTTAGGCTACTAACTAGAGGAAATAACTCATCTGAACACATATATCGTTCTGCCCAATTTCAAATTTTATTTATAGTTTAAATTTCCATTTATATGAAACTGACAAACTTATAATGATGTTTTAATAAGAGCTAATATTATTATTTCAGATGTTGTAACAGTAATATCCTAACAGTTAATCTCTGGACCAGGTGTTTAAATTATATGAACATGATGAAATCATCCCCTCAACAGCTGACTGTAGGTCATTAGCTGTTCAATTGTGTGGGGGGCAGCCTTTTGTGGTGAAAATATTGATTATATAGGGAATCAGTGAAGCAGCTGGACCAAAGCAGGACCAGAGCAAGCCCCTCTATGGGCAGTCAGTGGGTCCCCCCTTTTATGAAAATTTCAGGATCAGTGTTCTCTATTACCAATTATTCTCTATTCTCTTTAAATCTTTTATTAAATCTATTTAATAATTTTCTCTATTCTTCAAGTCTTGTATGTATTTTCGGTCTTTGATTGTGAACTATTTTGCCAATTATTCTCTAGCTATTCTGTAAACCAAACCCTGACCCTTGCTCATTTATGCTAATCACTATAGGAAATGACCCATTTACAAAATATAGTTCTGCCTAATTTAAAAAATAAAATGTGGCTAATTGCTTTTAATATCAAAACTGAAAAAAATATGATATCATTTTTTGGGAGCAGCAACATTGTTATCTCAGATGTTATAATAGTTATCCTCCATTTAATTAATCTGTCTAGTTAACTTATAGAAATATATGGGGTCAACAGCTGACAGCAAAAAGGTTATTAGTGAAACAGCTGGTCATCTGAATTGTTATTATAACTTATAACAATCAAATCTCCACTCCACAATAGTTTATATCCAAAAATAGCAAAGGCAACAGCTTTTTTAAAACAAAAATTACAAAAATAGGCCAAAGTTCAATATTTGTGGGTCAAAGGACTAAGTTCCAAAGTCTGGAAAAATGGTCAAGAAAACATTCCAAAAAAAAAGTGATATTAGACGCACAACTTCAACTTCTATGTGCAATTGTAAAGTGTATTTTTCGGGATCTGACTGGAAAACTGTACAATTTAAAACACAAATATACCACCTTCCCAACCTCCCTACTGACTGTCACTGCAATTAGAATCTTTTAGTGGCAGTTCCAGGACTTTCAAAAAAGGAACCAGTATAGGTCCACTAAAAACATTGGAAACAGGCATTTAAATATCCTTATAATGCCTCACAAATATTTTTTTCTTTCATAAAATAGGGATGTATGGGTGCCTTTTTGCCACCAACTCCCCTTCAGACCTTTTTGGCTGGCACTTGTTATATCTGTATGTAACATCAAGGGTGAGGATAAAGGGGGGTTCCAACCATCTAAAACAACACTAATTGTCGAAAACAAGAAGGATTTCAACCCCCAGAACCCCAACCCCCTCTTAATATGCCACTAAACATAACATTTGCTTGTGCAGATCAAAATAGCATACATACTGCATACATATTAAAAGAACGTCATGTTGTACTTATATATATATCTGTATGCAAATTTGCTATTGCATTCTCAGTGCAATCAAAACAACATGTACTGCGCATATAGAATGTCATTCATGTTATTTTTTGCTCTATAAAAACATGACTGATTACATAATGGTATGTAAATTGTTGAGGTCAAATAACTGATCATCTCTTCCAATGTTTCAATCATTAAATGTCAAATAATATTACTGATACTCTTAATAAATGTCAAATAATTATATAATTTGTATTAATAATTTACTCACTTGGGTCCAAATTGATACAATTAATCCATCATTTATTCCCTTTAACAGTGACGAATTTTCCACTTCTTGGTCAGACAGAAATTAAATATATTCTAATATCCAAATTATGAATTAATATGATTAAAATTTCTCCTTTACGTTTTAACAATACAAGTCGCCACTATTTGAAACAAAAAAGCTTATTTCGTCGAAATTTTATACGAAAAATTAATCAAATGTTATCTTGTATTACAAATATCCATTAATTCACTCTCTGCGACCTATCATCAGCAGTTATGTTTATTTTCCTAGATCAATATCACAGTTTGTGTTACATAATCCTTAAACCCTCACGATTGCATCACAATCTACAGCCAGTCTGTGCATTAAATGATTGCATCATAATCTACTGTGCATTTACAGCTAATCTAATCCAGGTGTTAACAGTAATGAGGTCAATAAACAATTGCAACCCTACCTAAGGACAGTCAAAATATTGTTACAGCTAATTACACTTTAATTGGATGCAGTTGTATAAGTTCACCTGAGGACATGACTCAGAGCTGATTCATCCCACTAGTCAACCTGAGTACCTTCTGATTAGTGATTGGTTAATGTTCAATATT
This sequence comes from Mytilus edulis, assembly GCA_019925275.1. Lineage (NCBI taxonomy): Eukaryota > Metazoa > Mollusca > Bivalvia > Mytilida > Mytilidae > Mytilus > Mytilus edulis. The sequence goes on along the minus strand of CM034354.1, from coordinate 19,551,564 downwards.
AATTGATTATTTAAACACTGAAAGTGATGACAGCTGACAAATTTTGAAAAAAAAGATTTTTGATTTTGAAAATAAAAAAATAAATAAATATTTAACATATTTACCATGAATCAAAATAAGACTTAATTAATCAATTTAAATTAAAGCACACAGAATTATGATGTAACATTTGAAAAGAACGTGTATTTAAAGAAGTGTTTTTTTATAGAAAATTTTCTTCGTCATGCAGCCACCCCAAGGGCGACTGGGGTATAGAAATATGGTCACTTGGTCTTCTCCTGACCGCCTGTAAAACACTTGCTGAAGTGGGGCGTCCGTTTGGCTGTGCGGGATGTATCAAGTTCGCAGTCACGTCCGGTCAGAAGAGGGTCGTTAAATCTGATGCCTCGTGTAAGAGAGTGCCACGCTCTTTGCATGCTAAGAACCCTTGCAATAACTCTTGAAGGTCCGTAGGTGGCCTGTTGCAAGGCAAAATTTCTGTCCCTATCCAATATATTCTCATTTTCCAGTGGCAGTCCAAATTGTCCTGACCATCATCCTAGATGGCCCCTATTACAACAAACCTACCTATTGTATTTATTGTGAACTTGTTCTTGTCCTGTATATGCATGAAATATTTGCCACTGGATGTTAAGCAACCAACAATCAATCAATCAATCATCATGCAGCTGGTGTGTTAAACAAAATATCATGATTTTGTTATATTAAATGTGTAAAATACCCTTCGTTTATTATGCTTTATGTAAAAATTAAATAAGATCAAATTCCTGAAATATCAAAAGATATAGTTTTCCACTTTATCTTCTATGGTATAAATTAGATATTATATACCTTATCAGACTGACACCTTCTGTGTTAAAAAAATTGAGAATGGAAACAGGGAATGTGTCAAAGAAACAGCAACCCAGACCAAAGTGTAGAAAACAGCCAAAGGCCCTTATGGGTTTTAATTCAACACAGTGAGAATACATGTATATTTACACTAGCATATTTACCATGCATTCAACTTCCCTTAGCCAACCCTTAAATCTGCCTTTGAACTATATTATATATTTTTTGGTTTATTTTAATTACAGCTAGTTCATCAAATATACATTTACTCCCCTTTATTATACAACCCTTATATATATAAGTCTTTGTGATTCATTTCATTTGATTAAAAATTGTAAATCTTTATCATACTATTTGGATGGTCTCCATCTTTTAGTGGAGTACAATATGTAATAAGAAATGCTTAAAGATAAAATGTGGACAATAAGTGTTTATTTGGTCCTATTATCATGTCCCGGACAAACAGTTATATCTTTTGTTTACATTTTTGATTTAATAAATTTTCATCACAATGAAAGAAATCTCAAGAGCTTATTTACAAGAACACATTGATAAACCAGGTATGTCGCCTATGGAGTAATATTACACACAGATATATGCAAAACATTACGTAACCATAACCATGGTAATTCAGTTTAAGCTCTTGTTGCAAGATTTTCAAAGGGAATGTTTGTTATTGTTGGTGACAGTAATTTAATGTTAAATAATATCTTTGTACATTAATATTCTATTGATATTATTGTTGAGGCCAAACATATGTTTACTTGTTTTCTGCCCTTCTAGCAGAAAAAACGAATTGACTAAGGTTATGTAGGTAAAAAAAATAAAAAAACATTTAAGTTGGTTCTTTTAAAGTGTTGAATGAAAAATGTTTGAACTTGAACAATATGTAATCGAGACAAGAATGTTCATTTAATGTGTAAGGGTAGGAATGAAAAGTTCAGACAAATAGGGAGGCAGGAACCAACCAAGAGGGGTATATATCAGGGTTTGAAATTAGCAAGGGCTCACTCTCCGATATCCCCTAAAATTTGGTGTGGGCTACTAAAATTTCTGCTTTTCTTATATTGCACTATAGAAATTGGCTACCAAGCTGTTGGCAGCGAAAAATGTACCATGCCAAAATTTTAACTTTAATTCCTGTATATTTTGACACCGGGTAATGTATGTATATTTTCATATATTATATAATTCATATTTTTGTTTTTACCTGGAAAATGTAAACCCTGATTTGTGAACGATAGATCAGTATACAATCATTTTATCTAATAAATTTGTTCTATAATCCTGACAGAATAAAATTGAAGACTTTTAATTTCCTAAACATACAATACTGTTATCAGGGCTTTAAAGTTTGCTCAGAACTGATATAAAATGGAAAGCTATTAATTTTTGTATTAAATACACATTTACATGATGTTCATTTCCTACACCGATACATGAACTCAACATTCTTGGCTGCAACAAATGAAGTCCGAGATTTGCTCTAACACTTTGGACAGCCATTGTGGGACTTTTTGGGGAAGTCTCACATCAGGGTGTCAGACCTCTTAAGTAATTCCTGACTAGAACTTAAGTAGTCTGAGATTGCTCTATTTTCAAACATACTATTTTGGGATAGTATTTTCGATAGGGCAGAAATTTTGCTTTGCAGCCGAAGGCCATCAATGGGTCTTCAATGCAGGGAGGGTTGTGGACTTGTCCAACTTGTAGAGAGCATGGTTTTCACCCTACACAGGAAAGTTACTGGAATGTACATTGTAACTACATAGAAAAGGAAAATTCACAATTGAAAAAATATTCTCTTTTGTTATAAAGTTTAGTTTACTAATGATAATGATTTTACTCTCTAAAGTCAACTTGATTGTAAGTCGAGATATGAAGCAAATAAATGTATTTGCTGTATTTTCATGATTATTTATTTTAAATTAATTGGAAAGCTTTTACAAACTTGTGTCCTATTTATTCAAGAAGCAATAAATAATAGCAAATACATGTACCTGGTACAATGTACATGCATGGAAAATTTCAAGTTCATTGGAATTCTTTTATAAATGGTTCTGTTTATTAGTGTGTCAAGACTCCAGGATCAATGAATAATATAAAACAAGAGTGCACACGCTGAAATGTCTCGCCTTCTATACTAATCATTGATATTATGTTGATAGTCCTAAGTATAAAGCTAAGCTTTATAACAACTGTCACATAAACTTAACATTAACCAAGATAACTAAACATAGACCAATGAACCTTGAAAATGAGGTCAAGGTCAGATGAACCATGCCAGGCAGACATGTACAGCTAACAATGCTTCTATACAACATATATAGTTGACCTATTACTTATAGTTTAAGATAAATAGACCAAAACACAAAAACTTAACACTGTGCAATGAACCGTGAAATTGAGGTCACGGTCAAATAAAACCTGTGCGACTGACATAAAGATCATAAAATATTTCCATACACTAAATATAGTTGACCTATGGCATATAGTATTAGATAAAAAGACCAAAACTCAAAAACTTAACTTTGACCACTGAACCATGAAAATGAGGTCAAGGTCACATGACATCTGCCCGTTAGACATGTACACCTTACAATCGTTCAATACAACAAATATAGTAGACCTATTGCATATAGTATGAGAAAAACAGACCAAAACACAAAAATTTAACTTTGACCACTGAACCATGAAAATGAGGTCAAGGTCACATGACATCTGCCCGCTAGACATGTACACCTTACAATCATTCCATACAACAAATATAGTAGACCCATTGCATATAGTATGAGAAAAACAGACCAAAACACAAAAATTTAACTATAACCACTGAACCATGAAAATGAGGTCAAGGTCAGATGACACCTGCCAGTTGGACATGTACACCTTACAGTCCTTCCATACACTGAATATACTAGCCCTATTGCTTATAGTATCTGAGATATGGACTTGACCACCAAAACTTAACCTTGTTCACTGATCCATGAAATGAGGTCGAGGTCAAGTGAAAACTATCTGACAGACATGAGGACCTTGCAAGGTACGCACATATCAAATATAGTTATCCTATTACTTATAATAAGAGAGAATTCAACATTACAAAAAATTTGAACTTTTTTTTCAAGTGGTCACTGAACCATGAAAATGAGGTCAAGGACATTGGACATGTGACTGACGGAAACTTCGTAACATGAGGCATCTATATACAAAGTATGAAGCATCCAGGTCTTCCACCTTCTAAAATATAAAGCTTTTAAGAAGTTAGCTAACACTGCCGCCGCCGCCGTAGCCGCAGCCGGATCACTATCCCTATGTCGAGCTTTCTGCAACAAAAGTTGCAGGCTCGACAATAAAATGAATGTACTTGGTACATGTATGGAAAATTAATGTACATTTGTATACATGTATCCGACTAGTAGTTTATTTTCAACACATTAACCGGTCAAACAAATTAAATGACCAGACTATTAACTGAAATTTAACTATTCATAGGGATTAATCTTTTGATCCCAGTTATAAAAATGTTTATAATACTATTTACATGTTATAACTGACTTTTCACCCTCGAGCTACAGGACTTTTTATAAACTGGTAACAGTTTCACATTTAATTTAAAGTTAACAATAAGGTAAAATATCTTGACACTCATAAGGCTTGATCATATAATTTGTTATAAATCTTGACACTAAGGCCAAATGAATAAATATGGTCATTCATACTGTAGCCTGTAGTTCAGTGGTAGTCTTTGATTCATAAAAGAAAGAAGATGTGGTATGATTGCCAATGAGACAACTCTTCACAAGAGACCGAATGACACAGAAATCAACAGCTGTCTGTTTTTTGTCAATTGCTTTGTTATAAATTAGGCCCTTAGTTATCTCAAATTTTTCATTGTTCATGTCAAGGCCTTTTAAGCCAACTACCAGTATAAGGTGACATTTGTTTTTTTCTCATGGTCGAAGGCTGTATTGTTGTCTTTAATTGCTTTATCTATTTTATTTGCACTTTGGTATTAACTGTACTTACCCAAAAAGTTTTAACCGATAATTATCCATTAAAGGACAGGAATTTCAAATATAAAAACTGACGTTTTAAATTTTGATAGCATAACTTCTCTGCAGTCATGGCAGTATTTTATCAAAATGATAACATTTAATCTTTGAGTGTGTGTACGTTGACAGTTTGTTAAAAAAAATACAATATAAAATGGAGGCAAAAATTCAAAATTTACAACTAACCTAAAATTTCATGTACAACTCAATTACTTATAAAAATTCTTACCTTCAACTTGTTTTCACCTTAAGAATAAATTACGAAACTATTTTCCTGTTTATAGTTTGGAATATTTAATCCTACATCAAAGTTTGTAATATAAAATAAAACCTCTTATTTATAAATACAAAACACTTCAAAATGCCTTTCTCACTGACAAGGCAAGATAGATCTTATTAAAGATTCACGATACTTGAAGATCTTCGCCGCACAGGTATTTTTAAGGTAAATAAACAAAGTTTATCTCTCCGACTTCATTTGTCAAATATCATTTAAAAGATTAAACTTATATGCTTTAAATATACTGAGCGGTAATAAAAATGCACTGCTAGTTTAAAATTCAATAAATATTCATGTACTTTTTTAAAGTTAGGACGGAGAACACTTATCATGTGTTTTGTTTTAATGTGTAAAATGCTATACAATGATTTGGTGTTGATAGAAGATTAATGATATTTTCTGTATATAAATTTATTCACAACTTTTTAATGCTGTGCATGATTTTGGCACGGAATTTTAAACACATGAACATTTGTATATTAATTTTGGTCTAAATATCAGCATAACTGAAAATTGCCATTATATATGGTAAAATTATGGAAAGTTTTTTCTATATGAATAGGATTTTGAATGAATAAGCATATTCACCTGCAGAAAAGTAAATTGAGCGCTCAAAACGCCTTCTGCTTTTACATGCATAATTTTTGTAAAAAACGTTTGATGTACAATTGTTTTTGGTAAATAATTGCCATTACACACATTTCTCTTCAAATATGGAATTCACAATTACTGTCTTTTGTTTCGGTAAATATGAGGTTTAATTGACTTTTGAAAAACTACATAATTACCTTATTAAAAGACAGTAATTGTATAATATCTAACTAAGAATGACCCATGCTTTAATAATTTGCATACCCAATGGTTGCAAGATTAATTTTTAACTATATATTTCATGTCTATCTAGCTTGTTGTTGGTCAAGAGGAAATCCTTCCAAAATAAATAAACATCAGATAAAACAAAACAAAAACTTCCTTAATTTAATACATCTTATTTCATCATTCCGAATAATATTTAAATAATCTCAGAAAGTGGTGTTTTTTGTATTAACAGTTTATGTCCCATTGGTTAGCTTGTGTTTAATACATGTAGGTGAAATGCAACTATGTTCAAATTGTCATGAATCTGGGCGGAAAACAGAAGAAGCAGAGAAGTCCCTCCTTTCCTTCCAGTCACCATTGACAGTGGCAGATCCAGGGGAAGAGGGGGAGGGTAGAATGATCAGTGCATTTAAATGGGGACATATATTTTCTTTTAGCGGTGAGTATAACCATAAATATTTACACCTTGAGCAAAAGGTTATACAAATTAAATACCTTGCATTTTATCAGACATTTATATTTTAGATGTTGTGTTATAACACTGAGGTAAATCAAGGTCAAACTGATAACTAATGATCCATTAAAATATTATGACACCTTAAAGATGACCTTGGACCTAATATACCCCAAAGTTGACTCTTTGGATCTTCTTATATATGGAAACAATTGTGTCAATAAACCAAATGAATCAAGCCTTAATTTCTCAATATATATACATGATAAACCTGAAGCTTTAGACCTAATGTATACCCCGAAGTTGGCCAAACTCTTCAGGTCTTATGGAAATTTCAAACAATTGTGTTAATAAAACTAAATGATTCTGTTCTGTATTTCTCTATTCATCTTGTTCATATATATACCATTGTATACATGTTAAACCTTTAGATACCATTGTTTAAAGAATATTTTATGGCAAATGAATGCAGCATACTAAATTCATTCATCTTTTTTTAATATATATATACCTAGCATGGCTGCTGTAGCATATACATGTATATACATGTATTTAGAAAAAAAAAGAAATGATTAGTTTTTCTGCAACTCAAGATCATAACATGAATTCATACATTTACTAACTTTTACATAACTTTTATTGCAGCACCCCCATTATCATACAGCCAAAACCCTACCAGTCATAACTGGTGCTATTCCAGTCCAAAAAAATATAAAAAAATAAATTTACCGAGAAATACAGTAGTAAATGTTTAAAAATTGTTCTGAAAACAGCTACACTCAAGAAGATTAGCTGGAAGTACAAAATGTAACTAGAATAATTATGTTACCTCTGGCAGCCTATAGCCTTTCTGGGAGAAATGATCAAAATGGAAAGTTAGTCAAAGATCGGTGGAATATTACAACTGACATTATTCGACAGAAGCGACAACTATTGGAAACAAAGTTTAATAATTCAGACATGGAAGAGCTAGGTTCTCCTTAAATCACTGTAAGTGTCATAAGTGTTCTTTCTGCATTTTTTTTACTGGAACTCGGAATCAGGAACCTGTGCTCTGTAAGAGATAATCTTTTCAATGTCCAAGATTTGAACAGAAATTGCTTGCAAAAAATAATAACATCAGAAGGAAACACCATGGCAGCATTTTTCAAAAACCTCATTTATATGATAATCTGGGATTATTTTAACACAATATCGCGAGTGACCAATCTCTGTCATAATATGACAGTACACAGAATTATGCAAATTATGGCATGAAGCAATTGTATAATTTACAATAAAAAAATAACAACAGATTTGGTCAGTTCTTCAGAAATAAATGTACTAGGTCTAAATGAGACCAGACATATGTTACATATTCTAAATGTTCATGAAATGCATTTCTTTTATAAATATGTTAAATGTACATGTAAGTATATGGCACTTGTTTATGGAAAAATACATGTCAGTTATAATGATAAATTGTTTGTTGGGAGATAGCTTGAATTAGTCGAATTCTGGGGCAAAATTTTGTCCAGAGTGAATCTGAATTTATAGTTATATTGCATCAAATCATGGCCTACAGGACACACACATTCGCTTACCGTAAATATTAGTAGTTAGGATAGATATTTTGTAAATGTTCAGTTCGACGTGCTATTCCATATGGTTGAAGTTAAAAGTCTAGAGGTGTTCCAAACTTCCGACAACTTCCGAATAATTACGCGCCAAATATGATATAGGCACTGGCTACGGTTACAGAATGTAACAATAATAAAAAAAAGTTGTTGTTACATTGGAGACCAATTGCCGGAATGCAGGATTAGGTAACGAACTGATTAATTACGAATGTAACAATAATATTCGTGTCTACGGTTACATTGTGTAATTGTTATAATGTTAGATTTACCAAACATGTTATATAGTCTTGTTTTATAAGCAGCCATCACAAATAACTGAATGATACAGGTCAGCAATATGCAGGTCGTTTTTTCAGACTTGACAATTCCACTCTGCAGTATCACTTTTTTAAACAGTAAACGCACATACTTTTTTGTTTGGCCTAAGAGGTTGTCTACTCTGTATAAATGTATCACACTTTTCAGTAGTCAGCTTAATTTAACCAATAGTTCAAATATTGCATAATGGCTGCTTTAAAGAATACATACTTCAAGACAATAGTTTATTATTTGTGAAGTTGATAAGGAATATTTATTAACAAGATGATACCTGCCAATTGTCACTATTTGGGTGATCAAGTTCACCATTGAGTCTGCCAATTTGAAATATTGAGGGCAGTTTTGTCCACAATTTAAAGCAAAACAATCAATATTACCACGGTTATAGCATTGTCAAAGTACGAAGAAGCAAGTAAACAACATTAAATAAGTTTTGAAGGCCCTTGAAATGTTTTATATGTCTATGCATGGCAGCCATCCTGCACGTAAAACACCCATTGGCATTTTGAAATGTTGACAGGTATGCAAGGGGAAATTTTTATATTGCTACTAAGGTGGGAGGACATTGATAATTTCAAAATTAAAGTCGTATAGTTTGTCTGGTACTGAAATGACCGCTCATTTCAAATTAGAAGTATAAATCTAAAAATGAGGCAGAGGAAGCCGTGTCTGTTGTTTCTTTAATGTCTTGTTCTGGGTGATGTATTAATGGAACCCAATCAGAAAAGTTTGGAATGCTCATGACAAATTCGAGGTAAAGTCTAAAAATGAGACAGACTGAGGACGCCGTATCTGTTGTTCCATTAATGTTTTGTTCTGTGAGTTTTATTATAATGGTGTTTGGCTTGCTTAAATGCTTGTTCATGGGATATATTATTGGAACCCAATCAGAAAAGTTTAGCATGCTCATGACAAATTCGAGGTAAAAGTCTAAAAATGAGACAGAGAACGCCGTATCTGTTGTTCCATTAATGTCTTGTTCAGGGACTTTATTAATGGTGTTTGGCTTGCTAATAAAAAGAACATCTTCTATATATCTGTTTGTGAAATTAAATGATCTGCCTCTCCGGTCTTCTGGATTTTGACAAATGTCTGAAAGAATTCCGACTCAAATGAAAACAATAAGAGGTCGACAAGGAGAGGTGCACAGTTCCTTCCCAAAGGAATGCCGCAAACAATTTTCCGAAAAAGTTTCTTCCAAATTTAATTTTTTTTTGGTCAATGAAAAACTCAAATATTTTGTTAATAGAAAAAATCCATCATACTTATCACTTGTTACACTGTGTGTTCACATATCTTATCCTAAAGTAATGCAGTTATAGCTTGTAAGCTGCCATTTCTATCTTGAAAAAAGTAAAATCACAGATATACTGAACTCCGAGGAAATTTCAAAACGGATAGTCCCTAAGCAAATGGCAAAATCAAAAGCTCAAACACATCAAACGGACAACAACTGTCATATTTCTGACTTTGTACAGGCATTTTTTATGTAGAAAATATGGTGGACTTTGTTAAACCTGGTTTTATAGCTAGATAAACCTCTCACTTGTTTGTGAATCATTTCTTTAAGACGATTTTTCAAAAACATCGGGAAGGATGGTATACAGTATTGAAAAATTAAGAATTTTGATAGAACTATAATTTTAGAGAAAGATTTTTTTTTTTTTTTTGGGGGGGGGGGTCATAATATCAGTCGTGAAAACCACTACGCTCTTTCACTGCATAAAGAATCTTAGTCAATCGAATGGACAATTTTCATCTGACGTGTAGATGAGCCGGTATGATTAATGTACGGTTGTTTGTATTGGATTTTGTGTATCTTTATATGTATTTAATACAAACAAGGTAAGTCCCCGATTTACTGCTCAACGTTATGTTCATTAAAGCCATACAGAGCTTATGATTAGTCAAAATCTCATCCTTGGCAAATGATGATTTGTCTCCGATTTGCAGCTCAATGTATTGTTCATTGAAGCCTTAAAGGACTTGTGATTTGGAAGAAATACCGACATAGCTAGATAATACAATTCATTATCTGATTACTAACACAATTCTATATCAGTAGTCTTGTCAATGTTACAAAATACATCAAATAACATAATTACAATCCTAATCTTGATTTATATCTAATTTTTAGAAATTAAAATGTGACGTCACTTTTGTGTCGTTGATCCAATCTTGTGATGGATAGTTTGAGGTTCTGTTGTGCTGTTCTAGGTTGTTTTGCATGATTTTTATTCTCTGGTTAGCATGTCGAAATGTACTATTGTATTGTTTAATTGTGTATTTCTCTGTACTGAATGCTCTTGCATTTATTTGTAATTAATTCCTGTCATGTAATCTTGTCATTTAAGTGTTATATCTAACATAGCCATAGAGCGCAAAGTTTGGATAGCCACACAGGTTCAACCCAACATTTTTTTCTTTAAATTTCCTGTACAAAGTGAGGAAAATTCAAGATATTATCTTATAGTACATCTCTGTATGTGTAGCGGTTTTTTGTTGTTGCATTTCAGTATTTCTGTTTTAGTTTGTAGCCCGGATTTGTTTTTTCTCAATCAATTTATGACTTCTCGAAACAGCGGTATACTACTGTTGCCTTTATTTATGATTAACCACAATCTCATCCCTATCAAATTATGATTTGGTTGACTGCTGTATTTTTACATTTTTACATGTAATGTCTGTTTGCTTTGTTCACGCTTAGTTGTCAACATAATGGAATTTGATGCGACTGTCATACAAGTGAGAGGTTTAGCTAGCTATAAAACTAGTTTCAATCCAAAATTTTCTACATAAGAAAATGCCTGTGCCAAGTCAGAAATATGACAGTTGTTATCCATTCGTTTGAGCTTTTGATTTTGCCATTTGATTAAGGAGTTTCTGTTTTGAATTTCCTCGGAGTTCAGTATGTTTATGATTTTACTTTTATTCTCAATTCTTTGACAAGACTCTTGTACGATTTGCAAACAAAGTCACAAATAGTAAAATTGTTTAATGTACGCTTTGCCAATTACACTCTCCAACATTGGTTAAAAAAGTTTGTTTTCTTCTTAGTTAGTTGGTAAATTCTTTTATCTCTGTCTTTAGTTTTTATATGGTGTTTTGTATATGGATGTTTGTGTTTCTGTCCTTGGTTTTCTGTGTAGTGTCCTGTATACAGATGTTTGTGTGTCTGTCCTTTGTTTTCTGTGTAGTGTCCTGTATACGGATGTTTGTGTGTCTGTCTTTGTTTTCTGTGTAGTGTCCTGTATACAGATGTTTGTGTGTCTGTCCTTTGTTTTCTGTGTAGTGTCCAGTATACAGATGTTTGTGTCTGTCTTTTGTTTTCTGTGTAGTGTCCAGTATACAGATGTTTGTGTGTCTGTCCTTTGTTTTCTGTGTAGTGTCCTGTATACATATGTTTGTGTGTTTGTCCTTTGTTTTCTGTGTAGTGTCCTGTATACAGATGTTTGTGTGTCTGTCCTTTGTTTTCTGTGTAGTGTCCTGTATACAGATGTTTGTGTGTCTGTCCTTTGTTTTCTGTGTAGTGTCCAGTATACAGATGTTTGTGTGTCTATTCTTTGTTTTCTGTGTAGTGTCCAGTATACAGATGTTTGTGTTTCTGTCTTTTGTTTTCTGTGTAGTGTCCAGTATACAGATGTTTGTGTGTCTGTCCTTTGTTTTCTGTGTAGTGTCCAGTATACAGATGTTTGTGTTTCTGTCCTTTGTTTTCTGTGCAGTGTCCAGTATACAGATGTTTGTGAGTCTGTCCATTGTTTTCTGTGTAGTGTCCAGTATACAGATGTTTGTGTCTGTCCTTTGTTTTCTGTGTAGTGTCCAGTATACAGATGTTTGTGTTTCTGTCTTTTGTGTTTCTGTGTAGTGTCCAGTATACAGATGTTTGTGTGTCTGTCCTTTGTTTTCTGTGTAGTGTCCAGTATACAGATGTTTGTGTTTCTGTGTAGTGTCCAGTATACAGATGTTTGTGTTTCTGTGTAGTGTCCAGTATACAGATGTTTGTGTGTCTGTCCTTTGTTTTCTGTGTAGTGTCCAGTATACAGATGTTTGTGTTTCCGTGTAGTGTCCAGTATACAGATGTTTGTGTGTCTGTCCTTTGTTTTCTGTGTAGTGTCCTGTATACAGATGTTTGTGTGTTTGTCCTTTGTTTTCTGTGTAGTGTCCTGTATACAGATGTTTGTGTCTGTCCTTTGTTTTCTATGTAGTGTCCTGTATACAGATGTTTGTGTGTCTGTCCTGTTTTCTGTGTAGTGTCCTGTATACAGATGTTTGTGTGTCTGTCCTTTGTTTTCTGTGTAGTGTCCAGTATACAGATGTTTGTGTGTCTGTCCTTTGTTTTCTGTGTAGTGTCCAGTATACAGATGTTTGTGTGTCTGTCCTGTTTTCTGTGTAGTGTCCAGAATACAGATGTTTGTGTGTCTGTCCTTTGTTTTCTGTGTAGTGTCCAGTATACAGATGTTTGTGTGTCTGTCCTTTGTTTTCTGTGTAGTGTCCAGTATACAGATGTTTGTGTGTCTGTCCTTTGTTTTCTGTGTAGTGTCCAGTATACAGATGTTTGTGTGTCTGTCCTTTGTTTTCTGTGTAGTGTCCAGTATACAGATGTTTGTGTGTCTGTCCTTTTTTTTCCTGTGTAGTGTCCAGTATACAGATGTTTGTGTGTCTGTCCTTTGTTTTCTGTGTATTGTCCAGTATACAGATGTTTGTGTGTCTGTCCTTTGTTTTCTGTGTAGTGTCCAGTATACAGATGTTTGTGTGTCTGTCCTGTTTTCTGTGTAGTGTCCAGAATACAGATGTCTGTGTGTCTGTCCTTTGTTTTCTGTGTAGTGTCCAGTATACAGATGTTTGTGTGTCTGTCCTTTGTTTTCTGTGTGTGTAGTGTCAGTATACAGATGTTTGTGTGTCTGTCCTTTGTTTTCTGTGTAGTGTCCAGTATACAGATGTTTGTGTGTCTGTCCTTTGTTTTCTGTGTAGTGTCCAGTATACAGATGTTTGTGTGTCTGTCCTTTTTTTTTCTGTGTAGTGTCCAGTATCGTATGTTTGTGTGTCTGTCCTTTGTTTTCTGTGTAGTGTCCAGTATACAGATGTTTGTGTGTCTGTCCTTTGTTTTCTGTGTAGTGTCCAGTATACAGATGTTTGTGTGTCTGTCCTTTTTTTTCCTGTTTAGTGTCCAGTATACAGATGTTTGTGTGTCTGTCCTTTGTTTTCTGTGTAGTGTCCAGTATACAGATGTTTGTGTGTCTGTCCTTTTTTTTCCTGTGTAGTGTCCAGTATACAGATGTTTGTGTGTCTGTCCTTTGTTTTCTGTGTAGTGTCCAGTATACAGATGTTTGTGTGTCTGTCCTTTGTTTTCTGTGTAGTGTCCATATACAGATGTTTGTGTGTCTGTCCTTTGTTTTCTGTGTAGTGTCCAGTATACAGATGTTTGTGTGTCTGTCCTTTGTTTTCTGTGTAGTGTCCAGTATACAGATGTTTGTGTTTTGTTTTTTTTGTGTCCAGTATACAGATGTTTGTGTTTTCCTGTGTAGTGTCCAGTATACAGATGTTTGTGTGTCTGTCCTTTGTTTTCTGTGTAGTGTCCAGTATACAGATGTTTGTGTTCTGTCCTTTGTTTTCTTGTAGTGTCCAGTATACAGATGTTTGTGTGTCTGTCCTTTTTTTTTGTAGTGTCCAGTATACAGATGTTGTGTTTTTTGTCCTTTGTGTTTCTGTGTAGTGTCCAGTATACAGATGTTTGTGTGTCTGTCCTTTGTTTTCTGTGTAGTGTCCAGTATACAGATGTTTGTGTTTCTGTGTAGTGTCCAGTATACAGATGTTTGTGTGTTCTTGTTGTAGTGTCCAGTATACAGATGTTTGTGTGTCTGTCCTTTGTTTTCTGTGTAGTGTCCAGTATACAGATGTTTGTGTGTCTGTCCTTTGTTTTCTGTGTAGTGTCCAGTATACAGATGTTTGTGTGTCTGTCCTTTGTTTTCTGTGTAGTGTCCAGTATACAGATGTTTTGTGTCTGTCCTTTGTTTTCTGTGTAGTGTCCAGTATACAGATGTTTGTGTGTCTGTCCTTTTGTTTTCTGTGTAGTGTCCAGTATACAGATGTTTGTGTGTCTGTCCTTTGTTTTCTGTGTAGTGTCCAGTATACAGATGTTTGTGTTTCTGTGTAGTGTCCAGTATACAGAGTTGTTTCTGTTTTCTGTGTAGTGTCCAGTATACAGATGTTTGTGTGTCTGTCCTTTGTTTTCTGTGTAGTGTCCAGTATACAGATGTTTGGTTTCCGTGTAGTGTCCAGTATACAGATGTTTGTGTGTCTGTCCTTTTGTTTTCTGTGTAGTGTCCAGTATACAGATGTTTGTGTGTCTGTCCTTTGTTTTCTGTGTAGTGTCCAGTATACAGATGTTTGTGTGTCTGTCCTTTGTTTTCTGTGTAGTGTCCAGTATACAGATGTTTGTGTGTCTGTCCTTTGTTTTCTGTGTAGTGTCCAGTATACAGATGTTTGTGTGTCTGTCCTTTGTTTTCTGTGTTAGTGTCCAGTATACAGATGTTTGGTTGTGTTTTCTGTGTAGTGTCCAGTATACAGATTTTGTGTTTCTGTGTAGTGTCCAGTATACAGATGTTTGTGTGTCTGTCCTTGTTTTTCTGTGTAGTGTCCAGTATACAGATGTTTGTGTGTCTGTCCTTTGTTTTCTGTGTAGTGTCCAGTATACAGTATGTGTTGATGTTGTGTTCTGTCCTTTGTTTTCTGTGTAGTGTCCAGTATACAGATGTTTGTGTTGTCTGTCCTTTGTTTTCTGTGTAGTGTCCAGTATACAGATGTTTGTGTGTCTGTCTTTGTTTTCTGTGTAGTGTCCAGTATACAGATGTTTGTGTGTCTGTCCTTTTGTTTCTGTGTAGTGTCCAGTATACAGATGTTTTGTGGTGTCTGTCCTTTGTTTTCTGTGTAGTGTCCAGTATACAGATGTTTGTGTGTGTTGTCCTATGTGTTTTGTGTAGTGTCCAGTATACAGATGTTTGTGTGTCTGTCCTTTGTTTTCTGTGTAGTGTCCAGTATACAGATGTTTGTGTGTCTGTCCTTTGTTTTCTGTGTAGTGTCCAGTATACAGATGTTTGTGTGTCTGTCTTTTGTTTTCTGTGTAGTGTCCAGTATACAGATGTTTGTGTGTCTGTCTTTTGTTTTCTGTGTAGTGTCCAGTATACAGATGTTTGTGTGTCTGTCCTTTGTTTTCTGTGTAGTGTCCAGTATACAGATGTTTGTGTCTGTCTTTTGTTTTCTGTGTAGTGTCCTGTATACAGATGTTTGTGTCTGTCCTTTGTTTTCTGTGTAGTGTCCAGTATACAGATGTTTGTGTTTCTGTGTAGTGTCCAGTATACAGATGTTTGTGTCTGTCTTTTGTTTTCTGTGTAGTGTCCAGTATACAGATGTTTGTGTCTGTCCTTTGTTTTCTGTGTAGTGTCCAGTATACAGATGTTTGTGTTTCTGTGTAGTGTCCAGTATACAGATGTTTGTGTTTCTGTGTAGTGTCCAGTATACAGATGTTTGTGTTTCTGTGTAGTGTCCAGTATACAGATGTTTGTGTGTCTGTCCTTTGTTTTCTATGTAGTGTCCAGTATACAGATGTTTGTGTTTCTGTGTAGTGTCCAGTATACAGATGTTTGTGTTTCTGTGTAGTGTCCAGTATACAGATGTTTGTGTGTCTGTCCTTTGTTTTCTGTGTAGTGTCCAGTATACAGATGTTTGTGTGTCTGTCCTTTGTTTTCTGT
This sequence comes from Mytilus edulis, assembly GCA_019925275.1. Classification (NCBI taxonomy): domain Eukaryota; kingdom Metazoa; phylum Mollusca; class Bivalvia; order Mytilida; family Mytilidae; genus Mytilus; species Mytilus edulis. Next base: position 19,535,440 of record CM034354.1, on the reverse strand, counting down.
ATAGTGTCCAGTATACAGATGTTTGTGTGTCTGTCTTTTGTTTTCTGTGTAGTGTCCAGTATACAGATGTTTGTGTGTCTGTCCTTTGTTTTCTGTGTAGTGTCCAGTATACAGATGTTTGTGTTTCTGTGTAGTGTCCAGTATACAGATGTTTGTGTGTCTGTCCTTTGTTTTCTGTGTAGTGTCCAGTATACGGATGTTTGTGTGTCTGTCCTGTTTTCTGTGTAGTGTCCAGAATACAGATGTTTGTGTTTCTGTCCTTTGTTTTCCGTGTAGTGTCCAGTATACAGATGTTTGTGTGTCTGTCCTTTGTTTTCTGTGTAGTGTCCAGTATACAGATGTTTGTGTGTCTGTCCTTTGTTTTCTGTGTAGTGTCCAGTATACAGATGTTTGTGTTTCTGTTTTGTAAACAGTTGTTTGTGTTTTATAAGAGTTTCTTTTAGCCATAGTATTTGCAGCATTTCTTCATTTTTTTATTTTTTGCTTTTCCCTTCAGTTTCTTTTCTCTTTTTATAATTCAATGGAGTGAATTTCATGGTATTATGTTTTGCAGATAAAGGCAACACTACGTTACAGAAAGAGTGCACACATACTCTCATCACAGAGAAACTCATGCATAATATAATAGTCAACACAACATGCAAACTCCAGAACAACGGACATATTCCTTAAAAGACAAACACTAAAGAATATAATAAATTGCTTCGCTGAGCGCAGATGGATACAGCTGCAGATGTCCAACCCTGAAAAATTGGGGCCAAAATGGACAGAATATTCAAGCTTGATACAGGTCTGAATTTTGATTGTAACTTAATTTTTGACACATAATAGGTTTGTGACACAGAATAACTGTAGTCAAGAACTTCAAATTGGTTTAACTATTTGAAATTACACTCATATTTTTGCTTTTGTGCAATTCACTGTGCAGTTGCGAATTGTAGAATGATACAGTCATGGCTAAAATTAATATTTATTTTATAGTAACTGCTAAAAATGAATTGACAGCTAATCACTTCAAGGCAATCATCATTTCTTAATACATAATTTACAAGCCGCGTAAGGAAAGTAAGTAAACACTGTTCTTGAAATTGATTTTGATTACCCTTGTTTCTCCCCTTTTTTGGCCCCTAATTACTAAATAGTTTAAGCCATACCCCCCACCCCAAAAGTCAATCCTAACCATCCCTTTGTAGTATGGAAACTTGTGGTATGGGCCCCTTTTTTGGCCCCCAAATCCTAAACAATTGGGACCACAACCCCCAAAATCAATCCAAACCTTCCTCTAGTGGTTAACCTTGTGTTAAAATTTTATTGAAATCTATTTACTTATACTAAAGTTATTGTGTGGAAACCATCTGTCTACAGACAATGATGACAAAGACAACGACAATGTGATACCAATGTACGACCAAAATTTTTTTAATTTTAAAAAACAGTGACACGCTTACGTAACTAAAATGCAATCTGGAACTTTATACAAATATTTTATAAATAAATTTGTCTACACTGCCAAATGCTAAGTCAGCCTAAAATCATCAGCCACTGTTTTATGCTTCTCTTATCTAATGAAGAATCTGGCAAAAAATGATTAAACATGATCTTTTTTTTCAACTTTTTATAGTTTCACATCAAATACATAAAATTTCATTAACAATTCATTAAAAATATAAATACTTAGAATCCAATCTACAAATCTGCATGATTATAATATAATAACACTACCAGGACTGACTAAAGTAGTCAATTATTCCTCACTCAAAATAGAAAAGCATTTAAGGGGGTAGACCTTTGTTCAGGGAATTTAACTCTTGTAAATCAGTTATGCGTTTGTAAAAGTCAAGTTTCGTCAATGAATTTTAAGCATTTACCTGAAACAGATTGGAAAAATCTATGTATCCAAGAAGCTTAAAAAATATATATTTAAAATGTATGGTTATTTCCCTTAACCTAGGTCTGCCTATAGTTAATAGACACTAGTTAATAGGAAAATAGACACACGAAAGAGAAACTACTTAATTTGTGTGGTCTTTCATGAATCCAACAAGCATGTCTGTGCTTTTTTAAAACCTCATAGAGAATATCTGAATAACACCAGTTAGAAATCTTTTTTTATATTAGACGCGTAGGAGAAGTCATTTTGAGATTTTTTATAACTGAAAGTAAAAACGCCTCATGCACAACACAATTATAAACAAATAAACATGTGACAATTCTTTTTCTATTGATATCAATAGAATAACCGGAATTGATTCAACAATATCGTTTTAAAAAGCTGTAGTTTTGAACGAAAACACTGGTGCAACAAGTCGGAAGAACAAATACGGAAAACAAACAAATAAAAAACAGATTAGGCCCACAAAAATTACTCAGAAACTAAAAAGAGATCACTCTAACATTTATCTTAGAATAAGTAAATACTATGTCATTCAAATCCCATTTTCAACTTTTTCTACATGGGCAGAAAATAAACAGGTGTCTTCTATTCCGTCTAACATTTTTATTCTCAAGTCTCAATATTCAAGATTATGAATGAATAAAAATTAAAATATAACTAGTATTAGGATAAAAGAAAAGAGGTCAGGAAAGGAATAAGAAATCAACTGTTCAAGTAATTTCTTAAAAATGCACATGATTCTTTAGTTTTATCTTAAAATCACTTTTAAATTCTACCAACAAAAAGTTTTGGATAGTTACAGTTCAAAGTAAAATCTAAAATCATAAAAGAACAAAATGTAAACAGTAGTAAATAAACCAAAAATCTCTTCAAGTTAAAAATATGACAAAATATAATAACACTCAATTTAATCCAGGGTTCTCACTAAGGCGAGTCCATGAGTCCTGGACTCATCAAAGTCTGTCTGGACACCATTTTCAAAACTGTCGAGTCCACAGATGCATTAACATTAAAATATTTTGTATGGGTAAACACAAATATCATCATTTTATAGCAAAAGTTTAAAAGTTATCTGAATTTAATGTCATTTCATTGCTCTGCTAGGAAATGGAAATTTAAACTTTACATTATATTGCAATAAAATATTTTCTTCTTGCTGTTGGACTCATCATGGCTAAAAATGATGAGTCCTTGGACTCGCTTTCAAAAATCCTTAGCGAGAACCCTGTTATCATAACAATTATATCTGCTTTATCTATTAACACTCAAGACCAAATCTGAAGCTTTTCTCTAAACAGAGGTAATAATATATTTCAATATCATCTCTTCATTTAACTAAAACCAATAAAAGCAGACCTGGGGTAAACTAGTTTTTTTTTATGAAACTACATTCATTTAGTTTAGAAATACAATTAACTTACCATTTCCTAACTTATATATAACAAGAATGTGTCCATAGTACACGGATGCCCCATTCCCACTATCATTTTACATGTTCACTGGACCGTGAAATTGGGGTCAATTCTTTAATTTGGCATTAAAATTAGAAAGATCATATCAAAGTTAACAAGTGTAATAAGTTTCAAGTTGATTGGACTTCAACTTCATCAAAAACTACCTTGACCAAAAACTTTAACCTGAGCTTCAAAATATCTTCTTCTTTGTTCAGTCGACCATGAAATTGGGGTCAATACTTTAATTTGACATTAAAATTAGAAAGATCATATCATAGGGAACATGTGTACTAAGTTTCAAATTGATTGGACTTCAACTTCATCAAAAACTACCTTGAACAAAAACTTTAACCTGAAGCGGGACTAACGAACGGACGAATGGTGGCACAGACCAGAAAACATAATGCCCCTCTACTATCCTAGGTGGGGCATAATTAAAAGACAGGAAAATCCAGATAAATAATTGAGATGTTATTAAATAAAGATTGACAAAACTTGATTGCATAAATAGTTGGATAAAACAATATGAACTAAAGTGCTATTTTTATACCATTGATTCTTTTTTAGGGTATAATTTTTTTGTGGATTGAAATAAAATTTAGTTTTCATTGATACTTGATAATGTGGTTGAGTCTAAGCCTCCATACATATGTCTACAAAATCTTTGAATACTAATGAATCCATAGTTCATATAAATCAAAACATTACTTGACATATATCAGTTTACTTCCCAAATAAGTTCACTGTATTATCAAAATACATTTAAAGTAAATTTAGAAATATTTGCAATGTTTTTATTTTAAGTAAAATTAGAAAAAAATGTAGTTTTGCATATATTATTTAAAAAAAAATTCCCATGTAGCATTTTTGACATGCAGCTTTTCTTGGAATCATATGATTAATCCCATTTGTATTAACAATTGCTATTTCAAATGCACTTAAAAATTTATGATCTACAATATATATTATTTTCAATATTAAACCAATCTAAGCACTTTGAACAATTTTAACAATGAAAACTGATTTATAAATAGAACATATTCCCCCAGTTCATAACTGGTTTTGATTTGACCTCAATCTAAAGTTATACAGCAGGTTCCTTTGAGGATAGTCTGTCACTGTTTCACAATTGGTTACAATTCTCTGTTTCTTTGGTTGTATCACATGATCACTCAGTGATAAGTTTCTTTGTCTGAAAAAGAAAAAAATTCCATTACATTGAGATTGTAATTCTTAATTTATATCTGAAAATAGAATTCTTAATATGAAGAGGTGGGAAGGACAAGGTGCCATCCAGAATTGATTAAAAAAGGATGTGTCCATAGTACTTTGATACCCCACTCGCACTATCATTTTATATGTTTAAAGGAATGTGAAATTAGGGTCAAAACACTAATTTCGCATTAAAATTAGAAAGATCATATCATAATGAATATGTTCACTAAGTTTCAAGTTGATTGGACATTAACTTCATCAAAAACTACCTTGACCAAAAACTTCAGACAGATGAACAAACAAACGAATGAATGAACAGATGAAGAGACCAGAAAGCATAATGCCCATAAATGGGGCATAGAAATTGGGCATTATAAATGAGGCATAAAAATTTAACATTCTTCCCGTTGAACATCACCTTTTATAAAATCCAGTTACTTCCCTTTCTTCATGGAAACCAGTAAATAACACTTACATAAAAGTGCCTTACTTCAGCAGGGTTTACGGTACTATTTCATTTTCCCAGCATTAGGTTGACCTTTTGTGTACCCAAGACAGGTGAAGGAAGTCAATTTAGGAGGGCTGTGATCGGATGTAAGGGTACTGTACAATATATTTTTTTATTTATCTATGAATAACTGCAGTGTGTAAATTTACAATATAAATTTTAAAACCTATTGAAATATTTTCTAGAGAATTATTCGAAGAGGCTTCCAAAATTTCATAAATTTGGTGTAAAATGACGGTGGGCATGCATAACATAAACAAGCTCTGTTGGAAATTGGTCATGATACTATTTGGCTCCAATTTTTAAAATAGAGCAATAAAGTACTAACACCACACATAACTGTTTTATCCAGGTTTTTATTATAAAAACTGGTAAATTTAGAAAATGTTAGTATTGTCGCCTATGGCAGAATAAATAGTACCGCTTTCCCTGCAGGGTTTACATAACATTAATACAAAATATCAAGTGTTATACATGAATTAAGATTTTTTTTAATATGGTGATATTTACATTGGATTTTAAGATTATAAAAAGATACAGTATATGAATAGAGATGGGCAAAATACAAAACAAATATAAAATAAAAATTGTAAAAAAAATAAAATAGAAAACAACATATTTTTTAATGATGCAAATCTAAACTTAGATTTTAAGAAAAAGTTTATGTGCATGTAGTATATCTTTGATGTAGTTTAATGCAGTTTATATTTGATCTGGGTTAACCAGATGTAAAAATTAATTGTCGATTTTAGTAACGATTCTATTCCTCGTTATACCTAGTTTTACATAAAATCAGAAACAATTACTGATGAAGCTGCTATTTTTTGTTCAGTTTAATGATGTTTACTATCATTAGTCATATCCTAATATAAGTAATAACATTTGTTAATGATGCAGTTCCCCAGGTTAGGCCGAGAAAAAAAATCTCAGAGTTTCCGATAACCCGACCGACCCTAATTTTTTTTTATAGGATCTTCAAAAAAAAAAAAAATGGTATCAACCAACCCTGACCCGACTTCCGGTATTTGAAACTAATTACGGACTTGGACTTGGGAAAACCATGATAATTTTTTGGATTTCGTTTACAATGTCAAAAAAAAAAAAAAAAAAAAAAGAATTCAGACCTATTTTTCAAAATGATGTTACTGGAAACACAGATTTTTTTTTAGGCCTTAGTTTGATTTGACAAGCCAGTCCAAAGATTATACTTTAAATGGAAATTCAAACAAAAACTGCATTAGCTTTAAACATAAAGTAAACTCCTTGAACTTTGAACAGAAGTCAATGGCAAAAATACCGTTCCCTACCACAAATATGTTTGGAAAAAGGCCTTTTAAGGTATTGTAGGATAAATCTATGCATCAAGCAATATGGAGAATTGCAGTAACATTGAATTTACACCCACATCCTCTTTTTCATATTAGTTTTCTTACAATTCTCTGAAAGCTCGCCTAGGTTCATCTTCTTGTATACAGGAATATGGTGATGAAAATGGTATACAATTCTCTTCTGAGGACTTTCTACAAAAACTCTGAAATTGAAAAAGGAAATGAACTAAAGACTGATTCAAGAGCATATGAATGCATTGCAATTTTATTAAAATAAAGATTTTCTTGTCCATCCTTCTGTCAAAATCTTTACACTTTGCCACAGGTCTAGGCTAAGGTAACCTCCAGTCATTCCCAAGGTCAGTCAGACATGTGGCAATGTACGCACATGACCAGTAATCAATGTTTTGGTCCAATAAAAGTTCCTCAATTACTGGACCAAATGACCAGTGTAGATGTAGGATTTTTTTTAAAGTCATAAGGTAAAAGACTGTTTAAATACTGACTGGTCAGTGGACCAGTAATGCTTGAACATATACTGGACCAAAAGACCACTGAGGTCCAAAAAAACTCTAGTTGTTTCATTTGGTCTATGTTGGCAAGTTGTCTCATTCAATGGCAATAATACCACATCTTATTATATTTAAAGAATAAATTTAACTTACTCTCAGTCTTGTTCTTCTGTAATTGTTATCATTTTGTTGATTGTTTCCATGGTTACCATTTTCTGAGAAAAAAAAATGACAAAAATATGAATGTGGGAGTATTGTTTCTAATTAAGGGAAAAAGAAGATGAAACAATGTCCAATTATAAAAGCTATCATTTGATATCTTAATTAACGTTCAGCAATCAATAAGCCATTTCTTGCAAATTACAAGGTATGTCAAAGTTAGAAGCAAATCATTAACGTACAAAAAGCAAATTGAGTTTTCAAATGTTAAGGTTAAAGCATTCCAAATGAAGGTAACCAAGAAAATATACTTGGATGCACATACATATTCAGTTTGATTCTAATTTCATATTTGTAAGTATCTTTTTTATTTTATTTGTAACTTTCAGCAGGTTGCGTTCAAAATTCGGTACTACATGCTCATGTACTCTTTAATTATGAAAATGTCTGTGGACACCTGAATTTTCTGGCAAGATTAAATCAAATGTTTAAATTTATAAAAAGTCATTTTGGTTTACATGGTATATGAGCATATATATAAACTTATTAATTATCCTAGAATATTTGTTAACATGGGATGATTTCATATATGATTTTTAACCAAGCACATTTTGTATATTTGCTATATTAAACTTGTTAAGGACAGCTACCCAGAGAATTGAATTACACAAAATTTATATAAATGTATACCGCTTATTTTCCTTACCTAATTCCCTAATACATTGATGATACTCGTCTTCAGCTATTTTGACCTTTAACTTGACCCACTTTGCTTGACACGATTTGAGCAAACTTTTAGTAACAAGTCCCTGCTGAAATTTATTTAACAAATGTCCATGGGAATATTTTTCCCATAAGTCTTTGGCACCATCTACGGAATTACAAAGTAAAGAAAATCTAATACTTCCGTTTGATATATCATGCATTGAACGGCCATGTTCACATAACATTTTAAGAGTATTCATAACTTCCATAGATTCCCTTAAAATTTCGTTAGTTTGTGACAATTCTTTTTTAAATTGTTCAAAAGCAGCTGGAGTTGTGTCCCTTCTTCTGATGGCCAGGTATGCTGTCTTTGACATGATTAGGATCTGTTCCTCCACTTCCTGACATGAGCAGAGAGGTTTTTTCTTGTTGGGGAGTGGTGCCATGTCTTCACAGTCTACATTAATACTTAATTCTCCTGTTCAAAGAAAAAATAATTCCATATTTTATAAATAACAGCTTTTTTGAAAATTGTAATTTTGCATTTTGAATTTACAGTACTACTTTATCATTTTCATACAATGTAGCATTTGTTGATATTCTTCCTTGATTTCACCAGGCTCACACAACTTTAGAACCAAAGACCTAGGAGAAATGTGTAGACATATCATTACGAAGATATTCAATGTACAAAAGAATGCATCTTGCTATTTAGTATTTGTAGTCTATGTTTTGAATTCTTTTTTGTTCATTGATTCCTATAGTCTAAAATGTTGTTTGTATGTTTTTTTCTGCTTGTCCTATAATCCGACCATAAAATTGGAAATAAAGCTTTTATGAGAATGAAGTAGTCATTTTCGAACAGTTCAGCATGTTCAGTGTACACTTGAATCATATGCTATGTGCAAATGATGTACAAATTTATGTAAAATCAAACCTCTCACATGTTTTAAATCATTAAAAAATATTATTTTGATTTTAATTATAAGTACTACTACAAATGTATTACACATGTACATGTACCTGGAACTCTTTTCCGCTTTTGTCTTTTTTTGGACGGAGGTTTGGGAATGTCTTCCAACAGGTCAGCTAAATAACCTTGTAAAGTTTTATGTAAAGATCTCACAAATTCATAGAATGCTCGGTCAGACCTTCTAACCAAATTGTTTAATAATTCCTCATTCATGGCTTCTCTAGTATTTTTCTCCTTTATACGACTGACATCTGCAGTGGTCAAGACTTTGTTTGCTATGAGGTCATTAAATATGTCATCAGGAATCATGTTCTCGACTAGCGTGTCTCTATTTGATTGCAACTTTGACTTGTGTTCCTTACTCATCACTTTGTCTACTGAAAAACATAATGTTAAATTGTTGTATATATTGAAACAGTGATAAAAAGTCTTTATAGCTGATGTATAATTGGTTTTACACATTGATAGGTGGCTTATAATTGCTTACTTGCAATTCATTTAGTAGAAATCATACATGTACCACATTTCCTCATTTTTAAATTAACACTAAAGAACGTATGTATAATATTACATGTATTATGAATGCCAAATATTAGACATTTTTTTCATTCAAATACAATGCTTGTCTTCTGTTTAAAGCAATTATGACAAATTTGTAAATTATAGTCTTCGTGCTTAATCACAAGCCCACAAACCAAGGCATGTAAAATTGCTTTTTGAGTCTTTAAAAATTATTAATCTTTATTAATAATGTAGATTTGTATCTTTTGTCCTATATTAGTACTTACATGTATCATGTTTATACAAAATCAAAATGTATTACATGTATATCTTTTTGTAATCAGGCCAACAAAAAAATATGTCTGTTTACAGTTACCCGAACGGACCCTATTTTGAGCGCCGACCCTAAGCCATTTTATTTCTGTCGTAAAGTGAAAAATAAACTGAACTCGTGTTAAAAGCAAAGTAAGTGTTGCCTGATACATCCCAATGTTCAAAATCATGAATGATAGCTGTTTTAAGGAAATTCACGACTCGTGTGATGAAATGAATATTTTGCTGCCATTTTTTTCCAATCAATAACAAAGGGAAATAATCCAATTATGGCGCAAAAAATAAAATGGAAAAAAAATATAAAATAGAAATACCGACCTATTAATTTTGATGATGTAACCTTAAACAGACAACTATTTTTTTTTTTGGCCTAAACATAATAAAATTTATCCATTGATTGAACATAGCTTACAATTTTTTGAATCTTTGTCTTCATCTGATTCTGAATCTTCACAACCACTTTCATCTCTTTTTGAAGACGATGTTTCCGCAGAACGACGACTTGACAAGTTTTTTAATCTTTCTCTCTGTTCGTTCAACATTGATGACAACCCACTAGATTCTGCAAGTCTATTTTTATCTAACGATCCAGGACTTGGACTGCTGGACATGTATCCAGAACTCAGACTTGTAGTCGAAGATCCTTTTAATGATTTAACAGATTTACTTAACTCCTTGTACTGCTTTTCAAGACGAAATCGTTCAGCATTTTTTTTCGCAAGCTTTTCCTTCTCTTTTTCCAACTGTCTAATTTTTTCAATTAAATGACTATCATCTTGAGCTTCTTCACAGTTATCCGAATCGGCATCAGAATTATCAGCCATTTTGTACATTAAATAATTCAATACACTTTGTCTAGTTATCCATTTCTCTTCTGGGCTCTGACTTGCGTCAGATTCCCCACTACTGTCCAATTTTATAGGAGTACAGTGTTGTTTGAACATTAATAAAGATATGTACAACTTGGTAAAAATCAAGTTCAAATTGCAATAAATTTCTTCTTTGTTTTAGTTTGAAATGTTTCAAGTACAAAGAATTAATCAAAAATCAGGAACCAATCACAATAAATTGCTTCTTTGTGTAAGTTTGATATGTTCATGAATCCAATAGGTCAAAAGTACAAAGAATAATTGTTATTCAAACAATGCAAACTGATAAATTTTCATCCAAAGCTTAAAGTTCACTTTTATCCATACATTTGTGTACATGTCTCCTTTGGAACTTGTTTTGTGTATTCAGTTATACCTATGTAAACACATTCTAGGATTATAAACTTGTCTTAACATGTTGAAATCAATGGCCGTGATAAGATATCTACCTACAACTATTTACACAATAGGTATTTAGTACCTAGGTAACGTAAATTAGCCCTGCCCACCTTTGTTCATGCTCCATCACGGACACATTTTGTTTATCTTTTTTACACCATTTCTGGTCATCGCATCGCATTTACGATATGAAATTCAATTGCATTTTCGAATATAAAGGGTTATGACCTTGATAGCATGTTGGTTTTGTGTAATATATTGTGTTTTTTGTACATTTACAGCCATAAATAAGTTCAGATTTTGATTTGGCCGCCCAAACAATGTTGGCGGAAGTGAGCCTCTATTTGATGTTAAATGTACTTTTTTATCTTCTAAATAGAAGAGCTCATAGATACAGAATTTGCCACGCCCACTTATTCATTTAAAAAAATTTAAATATGACACATTTGATTTGATTACCGTGGTATTTAAATAGACTAAATTCAATAATTATAAAGAAAATATGTGAATGATTTTATTACAAAAACATCTCTCCCAATAAAAAAAAATTCGTTCATTGAAAATCTGTTGCCTTCACATGACATCTAATACTATATATATATTAAGAGTCTATCTAAAAATGAGGGTACTGTTTATATGGCCTTCCAAATACCGCTTCGATCCCTAACATCACTGAAGAGACATTTCAGCCAATCCGATCTGACAGGGTTACAAAAAAAAAACTATTCTATGGGCATACATCTGAAATTATTAGCTGTTGTAGTTTAAAACTTTAATTTAATACATTATGAACATCTGTGATCAATTTTATTAGGCAATCCCATCATCACATTAAAAAAAATTGTTCGACCTTGCAAAATCGTTTTGTTCAATACATTAAATTCTTACTATATTTGGTCTATTGAAAAAGGTGTAGCTGTATTTAGACCCTTCACAACAAATTGTTTACATGCACCTAAACAAATAGACAGTTTATTTCAATCCAACGCAGTTCAAAAGATTTAACACTTATTTCAATTAACATCGTAATATTTTTCGTTTGTTGTAGATATTTCCTCCGGTTTATATATTTTCATCTAGTTGATCAAAATCAAGAGTCAACAAAAGTGAAGCATTTTTCCCTCTAAAAAATGGTACTTTTTAAATATAGCCTTCACGATTAAATTGCGTATTTACGATCCCTACACATCAACTGACACGAATATAAATTGCGTTAATATCCAAGGAATCATAGGTGTAAATAATAATTTAGACTCTTAATTTTTGTGGCTTCATCAATCAATTGTTTTATTCCGTTTCAATTCTTGTTTAAAATAAGATCTTAACTTAAATTGATGGTCACTTTTGAAAAATTTGTTTGTGTTGTATTTCAAATACCTTTCTCCTAACAACGAAAATTAATTTCGAAATCCATCTGTGTACAAAAAATTAGCCGTTTTTTATGGCCAACAAGTCAATTGTTTTACTGTTATTTTTTAAATTAGACTCTTATTATTTTTGTCTTTGGGTTTTGTATTTATTTCCCCCGTTTATACGAAATTTGTTTACATGCCACACTTATTTAAAATTGCGGTCTATCTTAATAAATGAGGTACTATTTTAATCTGGTTTACAAAATATTTAACTCTTTGGTTTGTCATAACTCGTTTGGCCGACAAGTAATTGATCTTTAGTATTCAAATTATCTAAAATCATGGTTACTATCTTTGGAGTCAAAATATTATTATTTGGCATCACCCAAATGGAGAGCACAAGGTAAAGATTCAGTAAATTTTTTATTAGATCCATGTTACAGTACAATTGTTTTGGTTTTAAAAATATTCACTTTATCAAACTTTTTTTGGTCTTTTGGAAAATGTCGTTTGTTCTGTATTTAGACCCTTCTACAACGAAATTTGTTTTACATGTACACGTATAAAAATTGCAGTTTTTATCCAACGCAATCATAGGTTTGAACGTAGTTTTCAATTTAGACTCGTATATATATATAAATATATCCTTGGTGTTGGCTGGTCAAATGTATTCATTACTTAAGCTTTCCCCCTTTATATTTCATTTAAAACTACATATTTTCCAAAAAATATTGTGGGGTAATTTCTTAATTTGTTTATTTATATGAAAGATCATGAAATATAAAAGAAATAAATGCAGATGACGTATACTTTTGACCAGGTAAATTGCCCTGTCAAATTCAATATTATAATTCTCTATACCTACCTTTGATTTTAAACAGGCTTGTTTCTGAAAACTGTACTTCATTTTTTGATGATTGAATCTTAGTTGGTATATATCGGTATATCAATATGAAACTTCGTAAAATATTTAAAAAAAAAAGAGCTACCGTGTGTATTATTTTGGAAACGTTTCACTCATCATCATGAGTTGAAAAAAAAAAAAATCTAAAGATTACCCGTAACCGAAAAAACTATAGAAGATGAATTATTAAACTAATACCAAGAATTACTTTTCGGTATACACTGGCATGCGCTGTCATCAGTGTTCTTCAAACACAACTTTTAATTTCTATGACTTCAGTGATCGGATTCAAATATTACATTTTTGTAGATATCATAATAATGGGATTTAATATAAGGCATGGAGAAAAACTAGCAAACAATTGATTGATCAGTTTTTATTGCCATTTTTAAAGAAGTTGGCTATTTCGTGCTGATCTATTTTCGTGGTTTGAGTATAAATTTGGCAAATTTAGTTCATAAAGTTTTAACATTACGCAAGAACATGTTAAAAGAGAGATAACTCTATTTGATCAATTCAATTTGTATGTAGATTTAATTCAGATAGTCTGAACAATAATGAATTAAACTTTAAATCTTCATATATCATACTCTTTATATAGATATAGATATAGATATAGATATAGATATTTCTAAAAAAACATTCTTGGTTTGTGAATTTTTTTAAATGTTTTTTTCTTGGAATTCATATATTGCTGAATAGATAGGATAAATAGGATTCTTTAGAACAAGCAGATTTCCGTGCATCCTATAGCTGAGACATATATACACATATACAAAAAAGAATGATCGGTGCCTAACATTATTTGGTTGATCGTTACCACCAATGATGACCACTGACACGCTACTAAGGGTCTAAATGGGATTTGAGGAATAGAGAATTATCGACAAAAAAATACAGAGAAAATGGTAAAAAAACGAATAGAAAAACATAGGCAACACCAACAGAATACCAAATGAGGTACAAATATGAAGATTAAAGTATATAGGAGAAGATATAAGAAATAAGAAAATAGAATAATGGGGACAGAATAAAGAATAACGAACAGTTTGAACAAAGAGAGGAATAGAGAATACTTATCCTGAATTATCAATGAATAGACAAATCACGGTCCCATCAAAATACTCGAACCAGGAGCATTCGTTTCAATGGAGAGAAAAAAAAAAACAAAGAAAAAGAAAACAGCATTTGAAATCACTGCACAGAAAAGGAGACACTACATACAATTCGTGTAGTCATTCTGTTCTTAAACTCTGTATTCATGGTTGTTGACAAGAATTAAGACATTCTGCCTAAAGATTAATTTTCTGTTGTTGTCTTCTTCTTCTTCTAGTAATTGGCCGTATCAGAATCTAAAGCATCATGGGTAATTTCATTGTTCGTACCCCAAAGTGAAAATAACGTTACGTCATTGGTTGAATTTCCATTCTTATAACGTTTTAAACCAATCAAAATGCTTTGGTGTACGCTTTTGAAAATATTACCCAGGATGCATTATAGATTCTGAAACGGCGAATTGATATCATTGATATCATTGATATCAGTATAAAGGAATTCTTCAAAGTCAATTTGTTTTATTTTCAATAACTCTATACGTACTTTACTTTTCCTTTTTGTTTACGCTGATATTCACCAACAGAAAGGATCGTCATTAATCAAAAGAAATAAAATACACTTCACTGAAGTTGTCTCTGATTTAGGGAGCTACCATTTGATTTTTATCATCTGTCCTGCCTTTTTATTTTCACTCTAATCGGTCCTGCCTTTTTTTTTTAGTTTATCCTGACCTTTTTTTACCTAAATTGTCGTCCTGACTTTTTTTTTTGCAAGTGTCCCATCCTGCCTTTTTTTTTACTCAAAACTCCTGTCCTGCCTATTTTTTTCAAATTTTATCCTAGACCCCCCCCCCCCCCCCCCCCGCCCCCCCCCATAAAAATCAAATGGTAGCTCCCTTATCTAAACATCAATATGCAGTTCATATATCAATAGAAATATCTGTTGAAAGCTCATGTATTATTATTATACAGAAACTTCATATTACAAATAGAGTGTGATCTAGGATTTAAAATACATTCATTTTATTATAGATATTTGTTTTACTTTTTAGAAAACTAAGCCTTATGTATAATACTCGATCGTTACTCAATATAAATTGTAATTGAATTGACACCGTTACTCAATATAAATGTAAAAAAATGACACTCGGATATACAAAATACCCTAATTGAAAAAAAACCACTTTGAAACTTCCCTCCCCAAAAAAATATCCCCCCCCCCCAAAAAAAAAAAAAAAAAAAAAAAACGTCCTTCCCCCAAAAACATTTATTAGGTCTTTTCTCAATTTCTATATCTTCTCTTGGCGTCATTCTCTATTCTTGATATTTCAGCACCCCATTATTATTTATCCTTAATTATTTCTTCTACTTTTTTTATTTCTTTTTTGCAATTTTCTCAGTTGTATTGGTACATTTATATACCATGTTCTGTAGGCCCCATTTTGACTATCGACATGTCATGGGTCTTGTCTATTTAATTTCGACTACTTGTAATATAGTTTAGATTATCCCCCTTAGTGTATATTCAATCGTATTTTGTAATAAGACACCCGTGAACGAAGATTTATTTTTGGACAAGCATATAAATATAAATAGGGGAATTAAAATAGTTTTATTATTATATATTAACCATCTATTCTCAATTCATCTCGATCGGTGGATTTATTGATTATGTTTTTGGTCTGTGCGTCGTACCGTCCGTCCGTCTGTCTGTCCCTCGCAAGTTTTCATTTACGGTAGTTTTTGATGAAGTTGACTATGGGCACATTCCTGTTTTATCTACATTCATTTTATTTATATGATTGTCAAAATTATTTGTGTCAAAAGAAAAATGTTTTGAATTGCTTGATTTTTCAATTGCCCTTCAATATATATCTTATCTCATAGAGCAGTTGTAAACATTTCGAACATATTCAGCATGAAATCATAGCAATAAATCTAAAATTTCTGCTAAGTGTCGATTGGGATGAAGGATAAGTATTTAGACTGCCACCTGAAGACGATAGCTTGTTTGACATATCAGATTTTAAGTCTTGAAATAGTGAAAAAACAAACCCAAAAAACAACGTTACCTCATATTTAACAAAATAAGCTAGTGGATAAAAAGCACATGAATGTAAAATACTGGTATACTTGATAGCAAAATTCGGAGTTTAGTATGACTTCCATTGTCACTGAACTAGTATACATATTTGTTTAGGGGCCAGCTGAAGGACGCCTCCGGGTTCGGGAGTTTCTCGCTGCATTGCAGACCCATTGGTGGCCTTCGGCTGCTGTCTGTTCTATGGTCAGGTTGTTGTCTCTTTAACACATTCCCCGTTTCCAGTCTCAATGTTATTGATAGCAAAAACCAGCTTAATAAAAAAAAAGAATCAAACATTGCTTGCAGTTACAGAAAGAAAACGCTTAATCTGCTAATTCTTACATACAACTGTCCTACACACTATATTCGGTTTGTATTTTAATTGTTAAAGATTTCACAAAGTCGTTAACAGAAAGGAATAAATAGCCTTCATAAATGTTAAGGAATATTCCAATGATTTCAGTTTTCCTAATCTTAATTTCTCATTCTTGAGTATTAATTAGCGTACGCTCTGTTATAATTTATGATATCAGTTTTCCTATTGTTACCTTCTCGTTCTTGAGTATTAATTATCATACGCTCTGTTATAATCTATGATATACGTTTTCCTATTGTTTCTTCTCATTCTTGAGTATTTATAATCATACACTCTGTTATAATCTATGATATCAGTTTTCCTATTGTAAGCTTCTCATTCTTGAGTATTTATAATCATACACTCTGTTATAATCTATGATATAAGTTTTCCTATTGTTACCTTCTCATTATTGAGTATTTATAATCGTACACTCTGTTATTGTTTATGATATCAGTTTTCCTGTTGTTACCTTCTCGTTTTTGAGTATTCATTATCATACGCTCTGTTATAATCTATGATACCAGTTTTCCTATTGTTACCTTCTCATTCTTGAGTATTTATTTATCATCATACGCTCTATTACAATCTATGATATCAGTTTTCATATTGTTACCTTCTCATTTTTGAGTATTTATTTATTATCATACGCTTTGTTATAATCTATGATATCAGTTTTCATATTGCTACTTTCTCATTCTTGAGTATTACATACCATACGCTCTGTTGTGATCTATGATACCAGTTTTCCTATTGTTAGCCTTTAATTTTTGAGTATTTATAATCACACGCTTTGTTAAAATTGATGATATAAGTGTTCCCATTGTAAGCTTCTCATTCTTGAGTATTTGTAATCATACACTTTATGAGAATACATATTTTATATTTTTAAAATTGACCCCCGGGTTTTAATATGATCTGTAATATTGCTCATTCTTAATCTTCTGTGCTGTGTTTTGTATACTTTTGTATGTCTATTTGTCTTTTTTTTTAAATCTTTTTTGATGCGGTGTTGTCGCCATTGATGAGTGTCAATGTCTCTGTTATATCGATCATATCTCTTTTACAACACTTAACAAATCTTTGTTTTAGTCAGAAACGGTCATGACTTTGCTCACTGTTGAAGGCAGTACAGTAACCTATAGTTGGTAATTTCTGTGTCATTTGGTCTCTTATGGTGAGTTATCTCATTGGCAATCATATCATTTCACATCTTTTTTTTTATTGAAATAATAATGATAAAAATGCAACGTAAAAAACGCTATTGTCAATTGGATAAAAAAGCAACATTTTAACAATGTGAGAAAATACTCGCTACGAAACAGATCCTCACTTTTCGATGAATACAATACATTTTATAATTTCGAACAACATCGAATTTCGTTGTTTACTTTTTTCTTCAGTTTGACACTTTTTTTTCTTTAGATTAAAAACAGTACTTTACCATCTTATTGATTAACGGCGCTACTTTATAGTCATGTAATAAAATTACTGAGAACTATGATAGCCTTTCTCCAAGTCTAACACATTTGAGAAAATATTCTATATATATAGCAAGTGTGAAACCTGGTTTCTTTCCTTTGTAGCAATAAACTGAACCATTATATATAAGTTTTTGTTCAGAGGTGTTCGAGTTATGTTTGTTTTAATTCTTAGCTATTGCGCATTACAGAATGCCAACAGCAGACTGTAACTCTTGGAATTTTTCTATGCTTTGAGCTTTGTATGAAGGAGACTCCTAGAACATGAAAAATTGAAAAATACTATATGTTTTTTAATTTCATGTAAAGGTCAGTTTATGTAATTGTTTTTTTGTTGTTGTTGCTCAGAGGTGCGCGTGTTGAATTTGTTTGCATGTATATTTATTGCAGACTGAATATCGGGGGGAACAATTCTATGCTTAAAAGCCTTTGTTTCCTGGAACTAGAAAAATTGAAATAAGGTATACGGTTATTAAATATCATGTAAAAGCCAGTTTATCTAATTGTTTTTTGGTTGTTGTTCAGAGGTGCGTGAGTTGAATTAGTTTGCATGTTTGTCTATAGCACGTGACATAATGGCAGCAGGTCCGAGACCACAATACGAATATAGTCCCTAGTGTTGACAGTGGGTTACTTGCCATTAATTTTTATACCCCTTCCAAATTTATTTCTCCATGTTTAATGCCTCAAATTGCAAGTAGGGGGGTGAAATTACACTGTAAAAAAATTTGGGTCCAGAATTTTAAAGGAAAGTAGTGATTTGGTCCAGCTGAAAAGGGTTAAAAATTAGCACTTCGGAAGCTGTCAAAAGATTTCAAGACGCCCTAAACATAAAATTGTCCATATTTTGAGTTAGAGCCGATGAAGTTTTCTATAATTTTGATATAATTTGTCCCAAAAGTAGTGCAACACACTGTAAAAATTTCTTTGAGAAAGCGCAGGTGGGATTTTTTAATTTTCATTTATGTTCTAAATGAAATGCACTACGAAATAATTGTGGTCTCGGACCAGCAGTCGACTGTAACCCAGGGTAACAAATCTAGCTCTGCTTTGAAGAGAGCGATCCCTGAAAGAAGAAAAATTGATACACAGAGATAATACGTTGATATAATGGCACATAAAAGTCAGTTTATATAATAGTATGTTATAAGTTATAACTGTTTTGACCTTTCTAACCTTTTTGATACGATCGTTATTGACGAGTCTTTTGTAGACGAATTCGCGCCTTGTGTAGTACACGATTTGTTTATTCTTGTTAACCCCAAGGGTGACTGGGGTATAGAAATATGGTCACTTGGTCTTCTCCCGACCGGCAGTAAAACGCTTGCTGAAGTGGGGCGTCCGTTTGGCTGTTCGGGATGTATCAAGTTCGCAGACACGTCCGTCAGAAGGGGATGTTAAATCCGATGCCTCGTGTAAAGAGAGTGCCACGCTCTTTGCACGTTAAGAACCCTTGCAACAACTCTTTGAGGGGTCCGTAGGTGGCCTGTTGCAAGGCAAAATTTCTGTCCCTATCCAATATACCCTCATTTTCCAGTGGCAGTCCAAATTTCCCCGACCATCATCCTAGATGGCCTCTATTACGACAACCTACCTATTGTATTTATTGTGAACTTGTTCTCGTCCTGAATATGCATGAAATATTTGCCACTGGACGTTAAGCAACCAACCAACAATCAATTTATTCTTGTATCTATGATGAGTTGTTTCATAGTCTCTTGGATTGTTTCGTTGTCTTTATGTTTTTGTCGCCTGTAAATTGACAATGAGGGTCGGTTGAAAACATAACTTAAAGACAAAAGATATGATTTCAGCTTCCCAATTGTGAACATTCCATTTCTATGTAGCAACATTCCAGCACCGCCTGCATACGCAGCATATGGTATCCCCGGGCTTGTATTTCCTATCATGATGTCTTGATAGAGGGTTGCTACTCACACGAAATAATATTCCAGCATATAGGCTTAACTCTTCCAGAGCATGGAAATGATATTCCAGAATAATTTTGCCAATGGAAATAAGATTTCATTTTAGTTCTATTCCATTACAATAGCTTTATACGTATAGAATCTATAACAGTGTGGTACCACAATAATCGATTCTTACAAGAATGACATGGCAGAATATTTTGTCATACTTTCAGACGGACATTGATTTAAAAAAATATATTGTTTGATTTTTCCCCTAAAATTGAACTTAAAAAGAATTAGTTATTAAAAATAACCAGGAACGTAAATAAATTGCAACCATCAAGATTACCCGTAAAAACAAATACAGTTCAAATAGTCGTGATCTGATTGGTTGAGTTTTAGAATAGATTTCCAATAATCTTTTTCATTAATGTTACTCATTATAAGCAATGTTATGAAGTTATACATACATAAATCTTTAATAGCTTACATATAATGTTCATTTCTATCAGTATTGGATATTGTTATGATATTGAAATTGAATAACATTGCGTAAAAACTAGGATTGTGTATATGAGGACAAGTCATAAGGTAATGTGAGATATTTTGATATTTTAGGGTGAATGTGTCTTAAACAGGTTGGGCACAAATGAGGAACAGTTCCCCAAATGAGTAACAACCCCTCATTTGATAATCATTTCATAGTACTAAAAACTAAATTTTCTAAGAATGGCTATTTTGGTAAAATGGCACAAATTTATAGAAAATGGAACAACTTCTACAAAAGAACTTTATTTTTATTATGGGTTTTAAAAAGTAACTAAGAACCCTTGAAAATAATCAAATTTTCTAATTTTTCATAGGCTTGTATTTTTTTAGTCAATCAAGATAGGGATACTCATCTTTTAGAAAATTTGCTGCATTTTTCATGAACATGTGGCTGATGTGCCATTTTAAGAAAAATGACTCAGTTAAGAAAATTTTGTTCTTTAGCACTACCATATGATTACTCAAATGAGGGGTTGTTACTCATTTGGGGAACAGTTCCTCATTTGGTGGGTTGTGCCCAACCTGTTAAAAATCATAAACCACGTCATATTTCCTTGTAAATAAACTCCGGCATCAAAGATACCAGGATTGAAATTTTATATTATATACGCCAGACGCTCGTTTCGTCTACAAAAGACTCATCAGTGACGCTCGAATAAAAAAATGTTTAAAAAGCCCAAAAGTGTACGAAGTTGAGGACCAAAAATTCCTAAAAGTTTTGCCAAATACAACTAAGGTAATCTATTCCTGAGGTAGAGAAGCCTTAGTATTTCAAAAATTCAAAGTTTTGTTAACAGTTAATTTATAATTATGAACACATGCTGTTATAAATTTATGATTTTTGTTTTCATGCTGTAAATAAGCGGGACAAGTTGTTTTTTGGGGGATAGGGGCATTTAGGGGTGGTTTCCAAACACCTGCCCCAAAATATACCCCAAAAATTTCAACCATTGCTAGAAAGGTTACTTCTTTTTATAGACAATATTGAATAAATAATAATTTCCATTTTTCGTGTACAATGATTGAATATACCAACCTCAACCTTGTGTGAGTCAAGAGTTTATTCTCCGAACACAAATGCCTGTGTCTCCGAAGATGTGTTTTGAGGCATTTTTCATATTTTTCCATTAGCAATATAACAACGCACATGAGTCACCCGACATTACCCCCTGTTTTGGGTTGGGGTTAGTGTTGCTCAGTCTTTAATTTTTGTATGTGGTGTTTTGTGTATTATTGTTTATAGATATAGGAAGATATAGTATTAGTGCCAATGAGACAACTCTCCATCCAAGTAACAATTTATAAAAGTAAATCATTATAAGTCAAGGCACGGCCTTCAACATGTAGCCTTGGCTCACACCGAACAACAAGCTATATAAAGGACCCCAAAATTACTAGTGTAAAACCAACCATGCGGCTGTCAGTTTAATTTTCGACTAATGTGTATGAACGACTCTTTGGTATCTTTTGCCTAACTCTATTTAAAAAATGTTTAATAAAACTTCCATAATTCATGATACAAGAAAAAAATCACGTTAAATACATATTTTCCGAACTAAAATACGATTTTTATTAAAATGAAGTGGACGGTTATTGTCTAGCATTGTTTACTTTATCAATATATATTTGGTGCTCCACTGAACACTGTATTGCTGTAATACTGGTTCCTGTTCTACACATTTTATTTCGTCAGAAACAAATGTACATACAATATATTTGTTTAGGGGCCAGCTGAAGGACGCCTCCGGGTGCGAGAATTTCTCGTTGCATTGAAGACCTGTTGGTGACCTTCTGCTGTTGTCTGCTCTATGGTTGGGTTGTTGTCTCTTTGGCACATTCCTCATTTCCATTCTCAATTTTATACAATAATATTCCAGATGATATTTCCTTTATTTTTAATTTATATTATAAAGAACTTACTTATCATGTTGGGAGCAACCCCGCAAATGATGAGCGCAGCATTTCAAGTGATAAAAAATTTAATTTTTGTAAAATCCAGTTTTTATTACAAAAAGGCACACTCATGAATTTTGTAATATTCAAGGACTTACATCATTTCCATCAGAAAAGTTGTTCCATATAAAATAAATTTCCCCCTTTTAAATTTTAAAAAGCGAAGCTTTTCCTCATTCTTTACTACAACAGCAAAATGACCCCTTTTCTGAATCGGCAATCCTCGGGTGACTCCGCTTCTCTCCTTCTATGAGGTACGGAATCGGCCGAGTTGTGACGATTGCCCTTTTCTGAGGGACAGTCCTTTATTTAAGGGATATCCCTTAGTTTAGGGATTGCGCTAAATTTTGCGCTGGAATTCGTGTACTTTGTATCAGATATCAAGTAAAATCGAGAAAAAGTGTTTCTTTCACTTTGTATCAGAACGGCAATAAAACAACCATTACTATCCGGCGGTTGCAATGTAAACTGTATAAAACTTATATTTTCAGAAGATATAAGATCTGGGTGCTGCTTAACTTTCTATATATATGCAGATACTTTATGTGACGAAGTTTCCGTCTATCATATATCCATTGTCCTTGACCTCATTTTTATGGTTCAGCGACTGCTTGAACATAATTTTGTCATGTGATTCGTTCACTTATTATGAGTAATTTTATGGTAACAACATTTGGTCTATGGGTTCCTTGCAGTGTTAAAGGGTTATTTTATACTTGTAAAACCTTCATCTTTTTTTTTTTACTAATAAAATCATCAACCAGTAAATCAGGTGGGACTTTTCAGCGTGCCCACACTCTTGTTTTTAAACGTAAATAATTCACTTTTCAAACCACAATTCGATTTCGCGAAACTTGAACAAAAGCTTAAATATTTTATTTATAACAATGTAAAACATTTATCCAAACTATCAACAGTCTTAAGTAAACAATTTACAGAGCATAGAGTCGATAATATGTAGTTTCGTTTCGTGTGTATTTTAGTGTAGACGCCATCTAATTCTATCGAGTTGACCTCTGATGACATTATAAGCGATGTAAACATAAATATAGATATCTCTCTCACTTTTATCTTGACACTCTGCCTGTTTCCAACATTCATGACTGCTTTCATACAACGCCCAGCATCTCTCTTCAACACTGTCACATACATTTTCAAGGATGAGACACTTGGCTGTGTGAGTGAAAATATTTTTTTCAAATAAAACAAAGAGAGCTTTTGCATGTTTTACCCCTATGTTACAAACTTGATCAATATCAATATTATTTGTTTCATTCTCAACTGTATTTTTACAAATGTCTTGTAATCCATTGATGTTGGAAGTAAATGTAAATTCATCATTTGATACTGTCAAATTAGAACACAATTCTTTCTTTAAAACACTACACTGCTTAAATGGATGTTTTAAATTTCGCTTTATAGCTTTCCTTCGGTTAAGTCCAGTTTTTTTCCTTCTTATTCCAATTTCTGTTCTGCCTACTCTCTCTCCCCTTGCCTCCAAATAATTGGGTTTATTTCTGAAGTAATTAGTCACATTTCTGTAATACTTCTTTAATCCTATCATGAAGTTGTGATAATAATGTGAGCATCTGTATATTAAAAACATGTTGAACTGTAATTTTTTCTATATGTTTTTTTGCTGTTTGTGGGTTAATGCCAAAGGAATAAAGATCCCTGTTAGTTGAATTTGCTGATACAAGTAATGCTTTTGCACACTGTTTATCATATTCTGAGTCCATATAATGCAAAATCTTTTCAACTGTCTCTGCTGAAAAAGTTGGAATGATTTCACCTTTTTCGGGATTTGATATATAATTATTTCCATTGTACATCTGGTGTCCGCAAAGTAATGTATGTTACTTTATCAAAAGAGTGCATGAAATAACAGCAAACTAGTCCTTTATCAACATCCAATATCTTGTCCCGAAAAAAACATTTTTATCTGGTTGATGTTCAAAGAAAGATGAATAAACATGATAAATCTCAAAATTATCTTGCCATTCTAGAAGTGTGCTGCACTCAAGATGATCTAAAACAGCAAGTAATCCCAGCAGAGAACGAAAATCTTCATACATGTATCCATTTGATTTTTGTCGATTTTCCAAAATTGTAGAGCATGTTTGAAGAGAAATCCGAATATTATTTTCACAATATTTTGTTTCTAAAGATCTTTATTTTCTTTTTAAAGATCGTTTTTCTCTATAAATCTTACGTTGAAATATTTTAGCATTTTCCTTCTTTTCTCTATCCATCTTTAATTAAAATAAGACTGTGTTGATAAACAAATTGCTTAAAGTCAATATTATTACTATGTAATTGATCTGTTGGAATGGGCAGCTGGAATAGTGACCTATTCCATACTCTATTATGTGTTAAAAGGGTGAGACATTCAGATTAAATGTAGCATTAGGCAAAGATTATGGCTTGTTTGTATCATACTTATCTGATACTAATCAGATGTCAGTATTTATTTTTAAGGGGAACATAAAATTTTGTAGTTGTTGAAAATACTGTTTGAAAAAAATTGACCCCCATTTAATATTGGAACATGTTTTTGACCCCCCCCCAAAAAAAAATGATCATCAAAAATATTTTGACCCCCAAAAAATTACCCAACCCCCAGCTGGTAAATTATGACTGTTCCCTCATACTGCAACTAGCTGTGTTTATTTCCTAAATATAGTACCATAGCTATTTTGTATAATGTCAATTTTAGCATGGAGCACTTAATTTCTCCACAATCAGGGGTCCATTAAGGAATGAAGATACGTTTGACATTTGTGTAAGGATTAAAAAACCTATCAATGTATTAATTTACGTTGCAGTAATAAAAACAATATTAGGTCATTGTCAGAAAAATATCAACTTTTTTGTACTCGGCGCAAAACTGGAGAAGGGCTCGGTAGAACCTCGTACAATGCATGCGTTGTCCATGTCTAGTGAAGGGGTTAAATTGAATTAAGTTGATATGAATAAGGATTTAATGAGGTCGAATTATTCACTTGCAAGTGAATAATTCATCAATGTTATTTTTTCTTATTTGACAAAATGAACCATTTTGGCTGCCTAAAGGTGAATTATTATTTCACTATTTCACTTCCATTTTCGATTGAACAAAAAGAAATCATACTTTAGAATTTTTTTTATATATCTCGTAGCTAGTGCCCCTTTAATTATGGTCAAAAGACAGTATCCAGAGCATAATTAAAAAAAAATGTCTCTTCATATTACCGTATTTTGATGAAAAGACATATACAATCCCAATGTACAAAATTGTGTAGTGCTTCAATGGTCATATATTGATACAGGTACAGAAAAGTCACTTGCACTACATATTATATTAAGAGTACATAAATAATTGTATACCATTTATATCTGTTTTTGTATAACGATAGTGTCGTTAAAACCGGTGTCGTGAGAACGATCTTAGACTGGAGCACATACACACCTTTCTTGATACGCTTAATAAATTTACTAAATTTATCCATCATAGTGACTGTTTGATGTCATAATCTTCCCATATTAAATCAAATATTAGTAATATTAAAATATCGAAAATATAAAATTTAAGTAAAAATCTGAAATATGAGGACATTTATCACCAATATGTTTTGTTCCATAGTGCAGTACATAAATAAATATAATTTTCTATGAGGGTCCGTATAAGGGGTACATCATTTCTGCATTCGTCCATATTTTAGGTAATTTTTTCTGTATTCCTTATATTTTTTGCCCATTATTCTCTATTCTTTATACTGAACACCCATTTATTCTCTATTAATTAATAATTAAATTTTAGATGTAACGCGTCTTCTGATTGGCTGACGTTATTTTGTTATCAGACCATAGACATAATTCAGTCATGTGACCGTGACGTCATCAACCTTTTTTCAAGGTTTTCTACGGTTTAAAATGGAATTTAGAATTAAATTATAAGAAATGACTAATATTTTTTTCTGTCTATTCGAAATAACATTAAAAAAATGTAGTGCACACTGTTAAATAACCCTCTACGCGCGTTATTCAGTGTGCACCAAATTTTTTATGTTATTTCTTCATAGACAGAAAAAATATTAGTCATTCCTGAATTGTTTTATTCTATTTTCCCCTATTCTTTAATTTTGTTGATTTTTCTGTAAATTTGGCCCATTATGTCAACCCCATCCAGACCCTCTCCTATCTATCATTATTCTACTATTCTTTAATTTTGTTGATTTTTCTGTAAATTTGGCCCATTCTGTCAACCCCATCCAGACCCTCTCCTATCTATCATTATTCTACTATTTTGTTCTTTGAAAACCTGCTTGTTATAGACCATGATAAAAGTTCCAAGGGGAAGAAATATTTTGTAACGTATTACCACTGGAATAATACGGTATGAGTGCCAATGAAACAACTCTCCATCCAAGTCAAAATTTATAAAGCTAACCCTTATAGGTCACGGTACGGTCATCAACACGGTGCATTGCCTCTAACCGAACAGCAAGCTATAATGGGCCCCAAAAAATTACTAATGTAAAACCATTCAAACGGGAAAACCAACGGTCTGATCTATATAAAAAAAAACAAGAAATGAGAAACACTTATGAACCACATCAACAAACGACAACTACTGAACATCAGATTTCTGACTTAGGACAGGTGCATACGACTGCAGCGGGTTTAAACGTTTTAATGATACCAAACCTTCACCCTTATCTGAAACAAACATGTTTCGTCTGCTAATACATCTTCTGCAACCTCGTCTTGAGAATGCATGAAATATTCGCCACTGGATATTAAGAAAAGAAAAATCAATACATTTTCTGCATTAAAAAATGCTGAAGCTTCACAACCAATAATCACAATGCCACTATCCATACCATTCACCAACACGAAGTCCTAATCTTTATTGATAAAAATTAACTCTATGAAAAAAATTCTTAGACTTTACGAGATGATTCACCTCGATTTAAAAAAAAACCACCGATCATAGGATATTTTTTTAATGGATAAATTAATTCACCTTTCATTTGATGATATTTAAGCAACAATAGTTATAGATAGCACATGAATTATAGGCATTTTTCAAGGTATGACCAAGGATTATTATAGTTAGAATTCTTACTATACAAATCCGTGGTATGATTATCTAATTTTATCTTTGATTTTTTTGTATGATCATTATGAGTACAGGTATAAATAGCGCAAAATGAATTCCGCATATTGAACCTTTCAAAAATAATATTTGGGTGAAATGGACTTCATATTAAAGCATTGTTTGTTATATTTAATCTTATCATATCTGAGTTGACATAGATGTAAATTAATAAATATTCCTTATATATTGTCTCTAGTTTAAAAAAACAGCAATCACTTCTTTTTTTATAAAACCGGAATGGCATTATCTCAAACTTCCTAGACGAAGTAAAACTTTCAGAAGATTTTTTAGTTATGTACTTGGAATATAAAATATTAGTTGCGTCTTTCCCCCTGTTTTACATTTTATGGCAATATAAATCACTATACTATCTTGTATTTTTCGAGTTTAATTGACAACACTTCAATGTAAATAACAAAATGTCCAGTGAGTCTTCTTTTTAATATGATGAACAAATATACGTTGGCAGTTGTATTACAGCCGATTCCAATGAGTATGTAGATAAAGGTAATATCTTAGGTTAGCTTGCTTGCTAGCTGAACCGTGAAGTCATTGGTAGGTAAGGTAAACTACCCTCCTTTCGAAGTAGCCTAGTCCTACAAACATATAGATTGGTTACCAGTCGGACTAGTCTACCTTACCTAACAATGACTTCACGGTTCAGCTAGCAAGCAGGCTAACCGAAGATATTACCTTAAGCTACCTCTTCAATGAAATCGGCTGTAATGGAATGTAGGACAAAAAGCCACAGGATAAAATTTTAAAGACAAAATGTACCGGACAAAAGTCACACGACAAAAAGTCACAATTCAGATTTGAGATTATTTTCTTAAGATATATAAGAAAACACTTATTGTTTGAAATAATTCTATTAATTTTCTTGAACTATCTTATATAGAAACAACTTTGGAAACATAATTAATCCTAAAATAAATGTTAGAGTGGCTTGGTAATAAATGGCTCCATGGTACCAAAATAGACCCTTTATATTATAAAAATTTTACAAATCTAAAGATGGACAATTTTATTAGTTGAACTGTAAAATAAAGACATGTAAAAAAAGAAATGATTTCAAGAACTCTCTCTCATATATCAAAACAAATAATTTGTGACTTTTGTGACTTTCTGTCCTGTGACCTATTGGTTGTGTGACTTCCAGTCCTGTGACCTTTTTTCCTACAATGTACTTGTGACTTTTTGTCCTACAATGTACTTGTGACTTTTTGTCCTACAATGTACTTGTGACTTTTTGTCCTATGACTTTCTGTCCCCTAACCGCCCCATTGACTTAAACCGCACATCACATGTTATTCCGCAGATATCATGTTTATCTAAAATGATTTTCCGCTATAATAGATCATTGATATATAAATATAAACTTGCTCATCAATAAGTAATAACAGAAAGAAATTTCTGATATTAATAATTCCAGAACATTGTTATATATATCGACACAGAATCTGGCGTTAATATATAATCTTTTCTGGACAATGTCTATTACTAGTAGCAGTTTACCTGCAATTTTACGACAATAACAATAACATTTAGATAGATAAAAATTACACAGACACACGTAACTGTTTTTTTTTACACATTAAATGCTCTGATTACAAACAATACCAGCTATCTTTATAACAAAACCCTTTGTCATCAAGCCGGGGTACATTTGAACTAATACTTGAGGGTCGCGATGGGGTTTACAGAACAGAGAAAAATTGGCAAAAATCTACGGAAAAGTGGACTGAAAAAATAAAGAATAGCGAAAAATAGGACAACGAAAAAGAATAGAGAATAATTAGTTGTTAAGATGTATAAAAAAAGAATAGAGAACCATTAGGGGCTAAAATATAAAGAATAGAAAATAATGGGGTGCTTAAATATACAGAAACGAGAATAATGGAAAAAGGGGGGGGGGGGATAAAAAATGAAAATAATGAGTTGGAAGGGGGGGCTTGATATATATAGTGAATATATAAAGGGTTGTTAAAACATAAAAAAATATAGAAGGATTTGAGCAAAACAATAAAAAAATAGAGAATATAATGGGTTGATTTTATGTTGAAACAAATAGATAGTAGTGGGTTGCTAATTATAAAGAATAACAGAGTAATGATCAAAACAATATAAAAAGTAGAGAAAAAAAACCTAAATCAATTAAAAAACACAGAAACAAAGAAACCCAAATACAGACCCTCATATTTTAAAAACTTTAAATTACGTAAAAGAACGAATGAATTCAACCAACCAGAACAGAGATACCGATATACCCATTACATGGCTATATAAAACAAAATTTATTAGCGAATGTATTTTTATTATACAAGGAACTAAAAATGTGAAAGTAGTTTTTTTTCAATGAAAGAAAAAAAATTGCAAGTCATTTAAGGATTTGTTTATTAGTGTTGTTTTACAAATAATGCGTGTATGTGTGTACAGGGACATATTACAATACCATAGCGGATATATTTTAATTATGTGAGTATTTATGTCTATAATCCGTTCAAAAATATTTGTGGTTTAATAATGAATACACGGTTAAAAGAAGGTAGGCCTATTTGATTATATGT
>CM034354.1:19465959-19505141 GCA_019925275.1 Mytilus edulis | reverse complement strand
TATTTGATTATATGTTCATAGTATTGATTATGAAGACATGCTAAAGAAAAATGATAAATATCTGACAGATGACCGAGGGGGAGGACAGGGGGTACCCTTCTCCCTTCTCCCACCCTCTTCTCCTTTCTCATACCCCTCTTTTCCTTATTTTATTTTTTTTAATTTACCGGAAAAAAAAGAGATATTTTATTTTTTCATATTTTATTTTTTTCTCCAAGTTTTTCTCCTTTCTCCCAGCCTTCCTCTCCTTTCTCCTACCCCTTTCTCTCTGTCTCCCTTACCCCTGTCCTCCCCCTCATGACCACACTATAATGACAATTGTTCTAGCTAAAATTTAAGGCCAAGGGGCACATTTTTAGAATAAAGGACACTAGCACATATTTAGTCTTAAAGGGACAACTTATAGATGTATATAGATACAAAATTAAGAACGTAATGTACTACAAGAAACTAATGTATTTGTGGTGAGATTTAGGGTTTTTAAAAACTCTTTTGTGGTTAAAATGTTTATTTTTTGCACAGTCGTATATGTTTTCCTTCCGTAAATCAAAATGGATAGTACAGTACAATAACGGTAGTGATGTGTACAGAAGTGAAAAAGAGAGCATAAAAAGGACACAGACAGAAGCTGTGCCTCTTATGGTCTAGCAACTGGTATATTGTATGAAAAAGACAAAAGCGACAAAACATAATTTTAAACAGCATTGGTTTATCTATTTAATTAAATTGAATTTACAGTCCCCCAAAAAACATTGATAACACTTGTACTGTCACCAACTTTAATCATTGAAAAATACTGTCTTCTCCGAAATCAATGATGAAAATGTCTCCCTTAAAATTACATAAAACGTTGTATCCCTAAAATAATTGATAAAAATGCCCCCTCCGAAATAATTGATTACACTGTCTCCCTAAAAATCACTGAAAATATGTCTCACAAATATCAAAAATAACACTCTCATATAAAAAATCAAAGATAACACTGTCTCCTCAAAAATCATTGAAAGAACTCTTTATTTTGGCAGATATTAGCAATTTTTGAGTATTAAAACCAAAAATGTACAAATTTATTCGTTTGTAGTGTATAAATGTACGTTTTTTTTATTGAGTTAAGCCTGCCAATTGATATTTTATAATGTGTTTTTCTATGTTGTGATGATATACTATTGTTTCAGAAAAAGGGAGAAGGTTTGGTACCATTAAAACGTTTAATCCCGCTGCAAATGTTTGCACCTGTCCTAAGTCAGGAATCTGTAGTTGCCGTTTGTTTATGTAATTTATACATGTTTCTCGTTTCTCGTTTTTTTAAATTTTAAAAAGAATAGACCGTTGGTTTTCCCTTTTGAATGGTTTTACACTAGTAATTTAGGGGTCCTTTATAGCTTGTTGTTCGGTGTGAGCCAAGGCTCCGTGTTGAAGGTCGTACATTGACCTATAATGGTTTACTTTTTTTAAATTGTTATTTGGATGGAGAGTTGTCTCACTGGCACTCACACCACATCTTCCTATATCTAAGAACGACAATAATTTCGTAACTGAAACCAAATTTTTTTAAGATTAATGAATAGAACATACTTCATTTTGGTTAGAGACGCCATTCGATGTAAGATTTAAAGTATAGTATTTGCAGCAACATGTAGTTCAGTTATAACTATATGAACTAAACTATTTCAAGTTCACCAGAAATACAATTTGTTCTGTTGAAATGCAGTATCTGTTACATTGAAGCAATAAAGGGTCTTGATTCTGTTTATAAAACAAAAATAAATAATTGTTGGTTGTTTTCATTAAGTCCCAGTGGCGGATCGGGTTGGGGGGGGACCCGAGGGTTAGAATCCCCTCCTTTTTTAACGATCAATGCATTTAAAAGGGGAAATATGATTAGAACCCACTTTTTCAAATGGCTGGACCCGCCCCTGAGTCCAGTGGCAAATATTGCGTGTATATTCAGTAAGAGAACAAACCAACAAGTACCATACTAGTACGTAGGTAGGTCCTGTTATTATGAGTATCGACCGGAATGAAGGTCGCGGAATTTGGACTGGCACTGGAAAATCAGAGTATATTAAATAATGACCGAAAGGTATTAAAAAGAAGATCGCCAATGAGTCAACTCTCCACAATAGACCAAATGACACTGAAGTTAACAACTTAGTCAATAATGAGCAAAGCCTATACCGCATAGTCAGCTATAAAAGGCCCCGAAATGACAACGTAAAAATAATTCAAATGGCCTAATTCATGTACAAAAAATGAACAACAAACAAATATGTAACACAAAAACAAACGACAACCACTGAATTACAGGCTCCTGACTTGGGACAGGAAAATGCATACATGTACATAATGTGTCGGGGTTAAATATGTTAGCGGGATCCAATGCCCCCTAACCATGGACAGTGGCATTTTATCAAGCCATCTGTGTAAACCTCTTAAAGTTAATGCATGTATTCATAAGTGCAGAGAAGGTGGCACACTCTTTATAAACAGACTATAAAATAAACATGAAAAAAAGATATATAGAAATGAATACCCAGCCAGCCAGTCCGTCATTTTTTTCCCACGTAACAAATACGACAGTGACTTAATCATAATGAATTATGCAGCTCTGTTCATTGTAAGCTCGTACCAGTTTCTTACTCCCAGATCATTTAGAATTCAAATTATCTGTTTTTTACCCAAAAAAAATGTATGTGTTAATTTTGTTTCATTTGTGATTTTAGCAAAAATTAATAAGTGTGAAAATTTGGACAAAAATAAAGAATAGTAAAAAATTGGACAATAATAGAGAAAAATTGGACAATTAAATAAAAGAGAATAATTGGGGCCAAAAAATATAGAATTATCATATCAATAGAGTATATGCCAAACTATACATATCAGAGAAACATAGCCCATAAAATTAAAAAAAGTTTACAGAAATGAATACCCAAACATCCAGACCCTCTATTTCCCACGTTAAGAGAGCTGTAGTGTCGTGGTTAGTGCATCAGACTACTAACACAAGGGTTCCTGGCTCGATACTGGTTCCGGAAGAAAATTTCAGGGAATTTTCGGCTCTCCCTTGACACCGTTAGCGAGTATGGTCTTGAGGAAACGATGATAGTCCGTCGGGAGGGCACGATAAATGGCTGACCTATGTTAAGAGAGAGCCATATCTCTTGCATGTAAAAGACACCCTTGTAGATTTCGAAAAAGAGCAGGCTAATGCCGCTACAAGGCAGCACTCGCACCCTCAAAGTGGAAAGTGAATAATATACAAGTTGCAATAACTTGTTTCCCAATCCACTATAAATAAATATGTTTAAACTAAAATAAAAAAATATACAGAAATGAATACCCAACCATCCAGTTCCTCAATTTCCCACGTAACAAATACGACAGTGACTTAATCATAATGAATTATGCATCTCTGTTCATTGTTAGCTCGTACCAGTTTCTTACTCCCAGTTCATTTAGAATTCAAATTATCTGTTTCTAACAAAACAAAATGTATGTGTTAGTTTTGTTCTATTCGTGATCTCAGATCGTAAATTCCAATTTCCCCGTCCAATTTGAACAAATAACAATTACTCTATCTGATCAATTCTTAATTCTAAATTTATGACAAACTTGAAAATTCATGCAGGATGTTTCACTGTATAAATTTGATGCAAACACGTTGCATTTACGTCATCCTGTAAAGCTAATGTGCAATTTCTAGTTCGATATATGGATATTAATATTTAACGAGCTTTTGTCATTATGAACAAATCAATGTATACGTTTATAAGACAGAAGGACTTGTACTCGAGACTCGAGTACATGCATGTAGTAGTAATTAAAAATTAATAGGAAATCAAGAATATACTATTACAGGATCAATTATCTATATATACTAGGCAAAAAAAGAAACGTTACATGCTTATAAGATCATTTAATTTTTATATAACAAAAAATTGATAACAATAATTTAATGGAATAGTTAGCTAACATGATTTTGAAGAGAACAATAACAAGTTTTTTTATTGAAAATAATATTGCACATTTTCGGACAATTTTAACAGGACGAGTACAGCAATCGAGTTAACCTGGCAATACCTTGTATGACCACCTCTTGCATTTATGACCGCCTGATACCTCCGTCGCATGGAATCAATAAGACGTCGAATAAAATCTTGAGGGATGTTGTTTTATTCCCTGAAAAGTGTTGTTCGGAGCTGGGCTAGCGTTTCCGGTGGATTTTTGCTACATGTATTTCTGATAAGTCGTCCAAGTTCGTCCCAAAGATGTTCAATTGGTGATAAATCTGGAGACATTGCTGGCCAAGTCAACACACGAATATGGTTATTCTCTAAAAAGGTCATCGAAATGTGTGCCACGTGACAACGGGCGTTTTCCTGCTGAAAAACGTGGTTAAAACGATATCTTCGGAGAAACGGGAGAACAACTGGAGCCAGAATTTCGTCCCTATACCTTGTTGCATTTAGGTTACCAACGATGATTTTGAGCTCGGTGCGTTCCTGGTAGGTAATTCCACCCCATACCATGATTCCGCCACCACCAAACCGATCTGTTTCCTGCACGCACGCATCAGAAAATCGTTCATTGCGTCTCCGGTAGACCCTGGTTCTGCCGTCGCTAAATTTCAAGTTGAATTTAGATTCATCGGTAAAAAGAACCTGTCTCCATGTTTGCCTATTCCATCGAATCCGTACCCGTGTTCATTGAAGTCGCGCCATCCTGTGACGCTGCGTAAGGATTGGTCCCTTCAACGGACGACGAGCTCTTAGACGGTAAGACCAACTTGACGCAATCGGTTACGAACTGTTTGAGCAGATATTCTGTTGTTATGTCTTCCGTGGGTTTGTCGTGCAGTTTGTGACGCGTTTACAAATCGATTCCGGAGATGGGGGCGATAATTTGTTGTGCCAGTATCTCTAAGACGAGTCTAAGCCTTGCAATAGTCATTTTAGAGACATTAAAATGATTTGCAACCTGCACTTGAGTCATTCCGATATTTTTATAAATGAGTAAATTTGATAGATAAATCATTCAGGTTACTAGTTTTAATCATGAAAATATTTCAAATTAATATATGTGATATTTTCAAATTAAAAACCAATGTAACGTTTCTTTTTTTGCCTAGTATATATCTTTATTCTCATCAACTAGTACAGAGGTACAGAGACGCTATATATAACATCATTAAAAATTAACAAAATACCTGACGAATTCCCCTTCCTCAAAAATAGACAAAAACCATTTCCTATAATACTGTTATCCCATAGCCCATGGGCATATGGTTATCCATTGTACTCTTAGAACCTACTTGGTATTTTTTTCTCGTTCTAAACATGTTTGAAATATTTGTCACTCAACGTCAATAAATCAATCTATCAACAAACCAATCAACCAATTATCAATCAATCAAATATTTCTTTTACAGAAAAAGAAATGGCCAGTGACGAAACTTCTAAACCGGCTTGGTCGAACAGTGATGAGGCTTTAACACATGATGCGGAAAAATTACAACAAGAACGAAGAAACCGGAAGCCGTTTTTCTACTGCAGATGGGTGGCAACACGTCCTTATCTCATGTTCTGTAGGTATTAGGTTATAATCAAAATATCTAAGATTAGGGAAACATTTTACGACAAAAGACTAAAACTGCCATCATCTCCTAAATTCTAAAAAAAAAAGAGAACATAAAGATATAACTAATATCCCTAAAGTTCCTGATTGTATCACATCTAATGATGGTATACCATTTTATATGTAAAACCTTCAGATACAATATTTCCTTCTAAGCGCAGTAAGGAAGCCAGTTATCAATATATTTTAATAAGAGCTGCGTTTGGGTTGGGATTCCGCTAACATGTTTAACCCCGCCATATTATGTATGTATGTGCCTGTCACAAGTCTGGAGCCTGTAATTCAGTTGTTGTCGTTTGTTTATGTGTTACATATTTGTTTAGCTCTCATTTTTTGTACATAAATAAGGCCGTTAGTGTTCTCGCTTGAATTGTTTTACATTGTCAATTCGGGACCTTTTTACGCTGACTATGCGGTATGGGCTTTGCTCATTGTTGAAGGCCGAACGGTGACCTATAGTTGTTAATTTCTGTGTCATTTTGGTCCCTTGTGGAGAATTGTCTCATTGGCAATCATACCACATCTATTTTTTTTTATATATTTGGATAGACAGTAGTTATGATTGCCCTGAAGTGTGACGGTCTTTTGGAGATCTTCTTGGGCCCCAATTATTCACCATCAAGATTGGAGTATTTAAGTCTATTACACTTCGCCCTTTCAGAGTTGACAAGCTAGACATCACTGTAAAAGAGCTTCTTGAACCATTCGGCACTAAAGCCCCTAATGTCCTTTTGTTAAGTATCACAAACCTAGGATCTCTTTTTCATGTAAGGTAGTTTACATGTATTTAATCCTTCAACCCTCGATATTTATAACAGTCAGGCGCACTGGTATATTGTTTATAGCGTATTTCCTTAATCAAGACTAGAAATAATGGAAATTAGTGTCTCAAATTTCAAAGAATCCATCAAGAAGCTGTTAGAACTGGAGAAAATCAATATCGGTATTAACTCCGGATGACGCAGTGTAAAGGTTAAATTCATGCGCGTGGGTGAGATCAATTATTACTTGATTTTGGTTCTTCTTTTGACGTAATTCTCAGCAATTTAACAGTCAGTATACGGAAGGAATTAATTACAACATAGAACACTAATGAAAATGTTCACGTGGTAAAAAGATTAAGGGTCTGGATGGGGGACCTATATTCATTTTTATCTCTATTCTTTATTATTTAACACATAATTCGCTGTTCATTATTATAAATGAAGTAATCCTCTATTTTCAATTCATTAATTTATTTGGCCTGTTTTTTTCTCTCTTTTATTTGTCTTTTCTCCTTTATTTTACACTTTTTGCTCATTATCCATCCAAACCCATTCGGATCCTCGTAAATTGACAAAGTTCTGATGAAATAATTTCCGCTTGGTAAATATATCTCAATCACGTTTTTGTAAATGCTTTTTTTGCTGCTGGTAAATGCGGGTCTGGAACTCCGAAGAGAGAATGATGAGTGGAAAATAAAAAATAGGTAATAAAGAGTTGCTAAACTATAAATAGAAAAGAATCGTTGACACAA
The DNA here is from genome assembly GCA_019925275.1 of Mytilus edulis. Classification (NCBI taxonomy): domain Eukaryota; kingdom Metazoa; phylum Mollusca; class Bivalvia; order Mytilida; family Mytilidae; genus Mytilus; species Mytilus edulis. The sequence goes on along the minus strand of CM034354.1, from coordinate 19,497,991 downwards.
CAACAACACAGCAAACAACACCATCAACAACACCACCACCACCAACACAAACACCACCACCACCACCACCATCATTAACAACACTTTCACAAACAACACCAACAACACAAACACCACCACCACCACCACCATCATTAACACCACTTTCACAAACAACACCAACAACACAAACACTACCACCATCACCACCACCACCACCAACAACAACAACACAAACACCACCACAAACAACACCACCATTACCAACATACCAACAAAACTACCAACACAACTACCAACAACACAAACAACACCATCAAAAACACTATCAACATCACCCCAAACAACACCACTACCAACAACATCACCAACAACATCATCATCAACACAAACAACACCACAACACACAGCAACACCAACACAAATACAAACACCACCACCACCACCACCACCATCAACAACAACAAAAAAAACCCACCAACACAAACAACACCACCACCACACCACCACCAACAACACCACCAACACCACCACCAACAACAACAAATTTAGGAATTCTTTTTTGCACATGTATTAATTTGATAGTCTTTCTAGTTTATTCCCTAGTTCTTAAACAATAAATTAAAAGAGAAAAATACAAAGAAAAGAAACAAAGGATCCCCCAGCCAAGCAATAACTAATGACGACTGTTTCTTTATTTTGCAGTTGTGACGCTTATTCTACAGTTGTTTCCGGTCGTTATAACTGGGATTCTGTTCGGTGCCAACTATGATTTGTTTCCGACAAACTTTGAAGTTTTACCTATGGAACTCTATGACATACCGTACAGAGTAAGAGACTATGCGTATAGAGACAAACACAAATTTGATAACAGTATAACCAGATCACTCACAGATACAGGGTACCCTACGTACGAAAGAGGACTCTCATATTCGTTTTCAAATATCGAACTATTTTTTGATGCGGATGGCGGAAACATTTTGACAAAAGCAAATTTACAGACTATCAAATATATAGAAGAACATTTAATAGCATCGGATGGATATAGTACTTCATTTTGTCATACTAAAAATTCATCCTTAATCTGCAAAGATCCGACTTCTTTGATTAGATATTTTGATGGGACTTTTTCATCTGTTAGCCCGACTTTTAATGATCCGACATTCAGCAACATTGCTGGTGTTATTTATGAAGCATATACCAATAATTTGACGAAAGCAGATTTTGAGTATTTCTTGCCAAAGAGCTACAGCATTACCCGACAACAGCCTCATTCTCGGTAACTAGGACACAAATTGCAATTGGCTGTTCCTTATCCGGAAGTACAAAATGCCTTTTAATGCGAGATACAGCCAGGGAATGGCTTGGGAAAACAATGAAACCGAGGCTTGAAACTCTTCTGGATGATATTTCACAGTTTGATTTTTATTATATTTCGTCAAACTTATTATTCTATGACGTAATTCAACAAGCAATGAAAGACATGATGTTCGCTATTGGAAGTATGTTCTTCATATTCTGTTTCATGACATTCCACACGCGCTCCTTGTTCGTTTCCGGTTTGGCTGTTATGAGTATTTTAACGAGCTTTGCCGGGACCAATTTGATATACAGATGTATAATAGGATTTGAGTATCTAGGATTCTTCCATGTTTTAGCGATATTTATAATCTTGGGTATAGGAGCAGACGACTTGTTTGTTTTCTATGACTCGTGGCGGTTAACAGCATTTTCATCGTATCCCTCACTAGCACATCGTCTCACAGAAGCATATTCCAAATCATGTAAAAGCATGTTAATAACGTCTATCACAACGGCCGTCGCTTTCACAGCTAGTGCTTTATCCCCTTTACTTGCAACCAAGTCGTTTGGTGTTTTTGCCGCCATTTTGGTTATCTATAATTATCTATCGGTGATTATTTTCTTTCCAACGGTTGTTATGGTTTATCATATAAAATATGAGGACTGGACCTGGCCCTGCTGCCGATGCAGGAAAAAGGGAGACAATTGCAAAATAGAAAATGACCAAAGAACAAACTCGATGTCCAAAGTCGTACCTGAGAATGTGTATACAGTACAGTCAAATGACACTAAAGATCCTTCAAGCCCAATTAAAGGAGATTTTGTTCGCCCATCGGCCCGATTAAGTCCTATTAAAGCCAAGGAACTTTCTGATAAAAGTAAGATTGAAAACGGATACTCTACACGTCGGAGCGTTTCCGAATACGACAATGATATTAACAAACCTATGACTACAAAACAAAAACTTAACTCTCCTTGCATTCCAAAAGCGAAACAAAAGGAAAAAAAGCTAGTGGTATTTTTTAGAGATCACTACTGGCGATTTATAACATCAAAATGGACGCGATTTGCCCTTTTACCGGTTTTCATAGCAACAGTGTGTGTGTTTGGTTATTATGCTTCTACATTGGAACCAGACAACGAAAACGTAAGTAATACAAAGTTTTCAAATTCGTTATTGAGGCCCCTCATGGGGGGGTCCTAGTAATCACATAATCACCATTTTTTTGCCAATATAATCACATAATCATTAAATATTTGCTTATCTTTAGTAATCAAATAATCATAAACTAAAAATACAGTCCTAGGTAATCAAATAATCATGAAATATTTGGCTTAATAATCAAATAATCATTAAAAAAAACGGCCAAGTAATCACATAATCAAAAACCCCATGAGGGCCCTCAGTAATACAAAGTTTTCAAATTCGTTAATTTTTATTTTTTTCACAAAGCAGGTTCGAAAGAGAGTCAAAATTTATAAACTGAAGAATATCGTATGAATAAGAGCAAGACCATATAAAATAAGTGAAAATAAGCCCTTATTGAAGAGAGGGGCGTAAAGGGGGGGGGTATCTGCACGGAAGAACGCGAAATAAAATTGCCATTTCACGATGAACGAACAATTAAAAATTTCTTGCAAGTTGATCTTTTTACCGATTTTCACGAAACACGGTGAATAACGAACTTTTTTCACGACTGCACGTGAAATAAAAATGGCAAAACACGTTGCACGAAAATAACCCTTTACCACCCTCTGAAGACTGTATCTTGACTTATATACTGGTTTACTTTTATAAATTGCGACTTGGATTGAGAGTTGTCTCATTGGCACTCATATCACATCTTCCTGTATCTATATAAACAACACAGTTTAGATGTTCGAAAAGTTTAAAAACACACAAAGGAATATTAGAAAAGAAGGTCTATTACCCAAGCGCCTGTTATCAAATCTAGTATGGAATTTTAAAGACCGGTCAAAGCAAACTATGAGATATGGCCGATAACCAACTTTTAACATTGAATTAAACTAAGTACGTTATAACTTTAAAGATCTTTAAACACCCCATTGAATAAACTCAATGTTGATGTGTATTCGTCAAGGTCGTTTTATATTAATTATAGCATATCAAATGAGTTCACACAAACTTATTGTAATATATTAGGAAAATAATTAAATAAATCTGTTGTGTAATTTAGGGTTTTAAATCTTACGAACAAGTACGAGCGTAAAAAAGTCAATGTGGGACAAAATTCGTACCCCCTACTTTTGTGAAATAAAATTGAGAACAAACGTTATTTTGTTTTACGATCGAGAGATTGCACCGTGAAAGCAATTAGCCACTTGGCGTGCACTGACTTACGTGTACTGCACTTTTCATGTACATACAATCGATCAACGTCTACTCTTTTCTTGACGTTTCATGTCGAGTCGGGTATTTCATTAATAAAAGAGACCCGTTACTTTACCTAAGTCTGACATTCAAATATGTAGGACACACTTCCGATTTTAATTAACAATAACCTTATTTCCGTTTTTTTATCAAGAATTTCCGAACTATCTAGAAATCAAAAGGTCAGAGGGTACACGAATCAGCTTATTTCTCCTTTTTTGCTTAAAAATTCAATATTGTCTAGAAATCGGAGGGTCAAAGGGTGTACGTTCAAAGAGAACATGCGGTTTTGTCAGGGAAAGTATTTTTGCATTGATTTGGGTATGAATAATAATAGATATATTTTTGGGCGTTGACACGAGGGCGGATATGATTTTTACAAAGATAAATGCATTGAAGGTAATTAAAATTCCCAAATTCTATCTTATCAGATGAGTAAAAAAATCGTCCATGGAACTTAAAATGTCCTTTGTTGTTAATCTTTTTTGTAGAGAATACTTCAACTAATTTGACATTTAATTTGTAACACTAAAAGAAAACAGGGCAAATTTACACTTTTTTAATGTATAAACATTTTTTATATTGTATATTTAATGTTAATATCCAGTGGCAAATATTTTAAACATACTTGAACTTTGTTAATTGGTTGATACCCAGTGGCAAATATTTCATACATCGTAAGATAGATGTGTGTGGTTTATATCCAGTGGCAAACATTTCATTCATATTCCGTACATATACCGGAACATTCGGACGTTTTTGGTGTTTTATATCCAGTGGAAAATATTTCATGTATATTGTTAGTTTATATCCAGTGGCACATATTTCATACATTTTCAGGACTTGTTCGTGTTTTATATCCAGTGGCACATATTTCATACATATTAAGAACACTGTCTATTGTTTGATTTCCAGTGGCAAATATTACAATTATAATCAGGACGTAAGCATCATGACAGAAAAATGATTTAAGATTATAGAAATTAAGACACCACGTCCATACCCCCATGTACAGTTCGAACACTTCAAGTCGAACCATACATGTATCTTCTAGTAATTTAAAAGAATACTGCGGATTCATTTATTTTCTTGGATATCAATTTTCTCGGATTGAGGAAAATTTGTGTTTTCGTGGATATTTGATTTCGTGGTTTTGCCAATCTGTGGGAAAGGACAGGGGGTACCCCTCTCCCTTCTCCCACTCCTTTTCTCCTTTCTCCTACCCCCGTTCTCCTTTCTCCCATTAGAATAAAACATCTCCTTTTGAGATATTTTTTCTTGAAATATTAGAAATTTTTTTAAAAGGAGAGATATTTTATTTTTTCTCCTTTCTCCAACTTTTTCTCCTTTCTCCCAGCCCTCCTCTCCTTTCTCCTACCCCCTTTCTCCTTTCTCCCACCCCCTTTCTCCTTTCTCCTACCCCCTTTCTCCCTGTCTCCCTTACCCCTGTCCTCCCCATCCAATCTGTGCATACAAAGCCTAAAGAAAATTTGCTATTTGTTGAATATTTAAATTTGTTGTTCTCTTGTACCCAAGAAACCCACGAAAATTGTTATCTATTTTCTATAATCTTAAATCATTTTTTCTGTCATGATGCTAACGTCCTGATTATAATTGAAATATTTGACACTGGAAATTAAATTTGTTGTTCTCTTTTACCCACGAAACCCACGAAAATTGTTATCTATTTCTATAATCTTAAATCATTTTTTCTGTCATGATGCTAACGTCCTGATTATAATTGAAATATTTGCCACTGGAAATTAAATTTGTTGTTCTCTTGTACCCACGAAACCCACGAAAATTGTTATCTATTTCTATAATCTTAAATCATTTTTTCTGTCATGATGCTAACGTTCTGATTATAATTGAAATATTTGCCACTGGAAATTAGATAATAGATAGTGTCCTTAGTATGTATGAAACATTTGCCATTGGATATAAAACACGAACAAGTCCTGAAAATGTATGAAATATGTGCCACTGGATATAAACTAATCAACAAAGTCCTCAATATGCATGAAATATTTGCCACTGGATATAAAACACCAAAAACGAATAATAATGAATCCACAGTATACAAAAATAGATCCAAACCTAGTGTAATTGCGGTTAAATATAGCTATAATTAAACTTGTAAAATGTTGGTTGAATACATAATAATATAGAAGAATATATACTGTAATTAAGGGATAGATTATAATTTAAATAATTATATGAACTGGCATAATGTTTATTTGGTATTAAAGATATATATGAACTTTTCACTGGTGATTGAACCCTGTTGAGGTCAAGACATTGTCAAGAGTACAGTCGATAATATGGTAATTGGATATATTCACTTGGGAAAGCATCACCGTCAGTACCAGTTTACCTTAATACCTACTTATATACCGGTATCTATCTAATTACTAGACGGGGAAAGTGCTGTGTCAGCAAATATTGGAAACAATGGCCTTTAACATGTTATCTAAATTTCTTTGTGAAAAATGGATGACAGCAAATTAGTTCCACACCGCGATAGCTTAAAAATAAATATCATATAGACATAGGGCTTTGCTCAATATTGAAGGCCGTACAGTGACCTATAGTAGTTAATTTCTGTGTTATTTGGTCTCATGTGAAGAGTTGTCTCATTGGCAATACCACATCTTTTTTATAGCTCAAACCATTTTGACCCTCATTAAAGATGGATTTGAAATTTTGCCGTTGATTGAACCATATTGAAGTTCTTGTCAAAAGTACATTAGATATATATAACAAGGACAGTCAATATTGTTATGATATACGTTCGTATTTGACTTCACAGAGCATCGAACTCAGAACCCGTCAAATACCTAAATGAATATCTAATTAATTACTGTATGAAGGAAGTGTTATGTTAGCAACTGATCGAAACAATGGTTTAAAAATGTTATCTAAATTTCTTCGTGACCAATAGTTGACAGCAAATTAGTTCCACACAGGCAGCTTAAAATAGATATCATTATAGACAAAGGGTTTTGCTCAACATTGAAGGCCATACAGTGATCTATAGTTGTTAATTTCTGTTTTATTTGGTCTCTTGTGAAGACTTGTCTCATTGGCAATCATACCACATCTTTTTTTTTATAGTTCAAACCATTTTGACCCTCATTAAAGATAGGTATGGAACTCGCTGATGATTGAAGCATATTGAAGTTCTTGTCAAAAGCTTATTAGATATATAACATGTATAACAAAGACAATGTTGTTATTATATATACGTTCGCATTTCACTTCACATAGCATCACTGTCAGTACTCGTCTAGTACCTAAATGCATATCTACCTAATTACTGAATGATGGAAGTGTTTTTTTTAGTAAACATGGTAAATGTTTGAAACAATGACGTAAACTTTCTTCATTAAAAATCAATGACAGCAATTTGTTCCACACAGACAGCTTAAAAAAATGATATGATATAGACATACCTTAATACCTTCTTATATATCTAGCTTATTACAGTACTACTAAACGGAGAAAGTGCTGTGTCAGCATTTGTTCGAAACAATGTACTTTAACGTGGTATCTAAATTTCTTCATGACCAATCATGGTTGACAGCAAATCAGATCCACACAGACAGCTTGAAAAATTGATATAATATAGACATAACACAAACCATTTAGAACTTTATTGACGATAGATCTGAAACTCATCGTTGCTTGAACCATGTACAAGTTCTTGTCAAAAGTACATTAGATATATATAACTAGACGATATTGTTTAATATATGTTGGCAGTTGACTCCACCGAGCATCGACGTCAGTACCCGTCTTGTACCTAAATAAATATCTACTTTTAATAACTGAATGACGGAAGCGTTTTATCAGTAACTGTTTGAAAGTATGACGTAAACATGTTATTTAAATTTCCTGGCGACAAATGATTGACAGCAGCAAATAAGATCCACTATATTTTAAAATAATAAGGAGATGTTGGTTAACTAAAGAGTGTTGTCCCCTAGCTGACTTTGTTGCCTTCGCTCAAGATATATCCATTCGTCTCAACTCGTCCGATTCCGTACCCTCATGGAGAGTAGCGGATTCTACCGAGGATTGTCGAATGAAGATTTATCAATCAGACTATCCAACAGAGACGAAGCAGGAAACGTGAGGACATTCAAACATTAATGACCATAGTGGGAGTATATAATATATACGAACAATCTTCCTCTGTGTTTTTCTATCGTGTGTTTTGTATACTATTGTTTGCCTGTTTATCCTTTTCTTTATAGCCATGGCGTTGTCAGTTTATTTGCGATTATTGAGTTTGACTGTCCCTCTGGTATCATTCGCCCCTTTGTTTGAACCATTTATATGTTTAACAACACATCCAGTGCTGTCAGTTCGATTTGGCTTTGTAAATTGATAGAAAATATCTGTTTCCCAATTAAAAGCACCGTTTCGGATCCGATGTTTTTGAATGGGGCCCGGGCGTACCAAAGCAATAAGTCAGAGGACTTGTAGAGAGTTTATGCATTAACCATACGTGTAGCTTTAAAGGGGGGTGGTAGTGGCACTCCTGAATCTACTCCGAAAGCACATAGATATATTAACAATTAATTAAAAAGTACACCTTGATATCCAGAGGGATTGAAGGCTTTTGATAAAATATCAAAACATAATAATTTTCATATTTTATATATAATAAAATTGAGAATGGAAATGGGAAATGTGTCAAAGAGACAACAACCCGACCAAAATAAAAAAACACAACAGCAGAAGGTCACCAACAGGTCTTCAATGTAGCGAGAAATTCCCGCACCCGGAGGCGTCCTTCAGCTGGCCCCTAAACAAATATATACTAGTTCAGTGATAATGAACGCCATACTAATTTCCAAATTGTACACAAGAAACTAAAATTTAAATAATACAAGACTAACAAAGGCCAGAGGCTCCTGACTTGGGACAGGCGCAAAAAATGCGGCGGGGTTAAACATGTTTGTGAGATCTCAACCCTCCCCCTTTACCTCTAACCAGTGTAGAAAAGTAAAAGCATAACAATACGCACATTAAAATTCAGTTCAAGAGAAGTCCGAGTCTGATGTAAGAAGATGTAACCAAAGAAAATAAACAAAATGACAATAATACATAAATAACAACAGACTACTGACAGTTAACTGACATGCCAGCTCCAGACTTCAATTGAACTGACTGAAAGATTATGATTTCATCATATGAACATCAGGCACAATCCTTATATATAAGAAGATGTGGTGTGATTGCCAATGAGACAATTGTCCACAAGAAACCAAAATGGCACAAACATTAACAACTATAGGTCACTGTACCGTGTACGGCCTTCAACAATGAGCACAACCCATATCGCATAGTCAGCTATGAAAGGCCCCGATATGACAATGTAAAACAATTCAAACGAGAAAACTATCGGCCTTATTTATATAAAAAAATGTACTTTTATGCCTAATTGTTATTTCATTCAAGGAGTATGGTCCTCTGTTATCTATAAAGGAAATTTCAACGATCCATAATATGCCCTAGTTCTTAGTCTATTTTGCATAATATTAAAAAGTATCTAGATTTAATAGTAGATTACTTATATATTGATTTAGTATGTCATTATGTATATCTGATTTCAATGTCTCGATGAAGTGTAGGATTTCATGATTTCAACAGATTGATAAAGTGTAGAATTTCATGATTTTTTGTAATGATTAAATTTATATTATGAACATATCTGATTATAGCTGTAAGTTTTTATATGATATGTCCGTTACATACATTGATATGATTTCAAGAGAAAGAAAAATCCATCTCACACAATTCATCAAAGTGAATTCACTTGAAAGAGATACCAAAAATTATTTTATTTGAAGAATTTGGCTGATTTTCTGTCTGTTTGTATCACTCACAAGGTCAATGTTGGATTGTATTTGAAACCGAATTCGAATAATACCATATTAAAAATTAATCAAACAATAAACAGATATTTTTATAACACAAAGTGTAATTTAAACTGTTGACTATTTTCATACGATATTGAAAATTTTTAAATGTTTTCATCACATCACAGGATATAAAATAAAAGTTTTACCGTTTTGCACGCATGTATTATTTATTATAGGCAACCGTGTATTGAGGATTTATTTCGTTTTTCGACGTAATGGCCCACACAGTGTTTAATTGCATGCTAGATCGTGCATTATTTAATATGCTAGTAGCAAAAGAGAAATTTGAAAACCTGACTTTCTGTATAAATAAATAATGAAAAAGATAGTATTACACATCAACATACCATTCGGCAATCCTCGGTAGAATCCGCTACTCTCCTTCTATCCATAGATGAGGGTACGGAATCGGCCGAGTTGAGATGAATGATTAACATACGTCTATGCCCATAGGTATACAAAGAAAACAGCTACATTGTATTATTTCCGGAAATGCACTTGGTATATTCTATGGAAATTGACAGGCCACTAAACAGAACAAACAGTACAACGATGAAAAGTTCACAAGGTTACGTTTAATTGGAATTGGCTCAGATCACATAAGAAAAAATTTGAAGGCAACAGCAATCTATTAACAAACGCTTAATCATTTTTTTTAAGTTCATTTGAAAAAAATTAACTCTGAAAGAGATACTCTCTTTGAATTTGTTTACCAAAATATTCCTAAGTTTGCTTTCCGGACAATTAGGTAAAAATCATTTATTTATGAAGCTGTAAAGACAATTAGGTCCTTGATGCTGTTGGAAAATTCATTAAAGTCAATATGATTTATTTTTAATATAGCTATATTATAGGGTTATTGCATGAATATTGTGGAATATTGTCCCGAGTAGAATTTTATATTGCACGAGTTTGCGAGTGCAATATATGTTCTACGAGGGACAATATTCCCCAATATTCATGCAATAACCCTTTTATTGTATTGCAATATAATATTTGAAAGTAAAAATTGGTTTAAACTAAGATTTTGTCGTTAATGACGTCATGAATTTTGAAGATTTATTGCACTAGTGCAATATTAGAATTTTTTGCACGCTAACTTTTGGTTACTTTCTGTGGGAAATATTATATTGCTATACAATAATATATAATAAAAACTAAGAACTATATTACAATCTAAAATTCTATTATGATTGTTAACTAAAATTCTATCTATCTGGCATGCTAATCAATGTTCTTTTTATTTATACATGTATTTTCTATATGACCCGTCCCTTGTGGGCTCTTAATTTGTAGTTGCATATGTTCTGTGCTATTGTGTTCATTTACTATGTGGTGATTTGTCTTTCAGTTACAACTTTTTCAAGACGACCACCATTATTCCAAAGCCGTATACGCGCAGGAGTATACTATGTTAGTTAGCACAGCCGACAGTCTCGTCCAAATCCACGTGGTCTGGGGACTGAAGAACAAGGATCGTAGCCACTGCCACTTTTCTTCTATACAATGTGGTGGCAATAACGTATATGACGATGATTTTGATCCAAATGCAGTGGCTAATCAGCAGGCATTGATGGTAAATATTACAAAAATTCGCAAATCAAACAACACTTATCAATGTCCACACTTATTAATTTTGAACACTTTTGGTTGTATTACGTCGTGGTAATAACGTATATGACGATGATTTGATTAAAATCAATGGTTAATTATCAGGTATAATTAACTACCAAGTCAATATAAAAATTTGACTTTCAGACAACACAAGTCTGTGTCCACACTTGTTTAAACTATAAAATAACCCTCATTTTTGTCGAGCCTGCAACTTTTGTTGCAGAAAGCTCGACATAGGGATAGTGATCCGGCGGCGGCGGCGGCTACGGCGGCGGCGTTAGCTCACTTCTTAAAAGCTTTATATTTTAGAAGGTGGAAGACCTGGATGCTTCATACTTTGTATATAGATGCTTCATGTTACGAAGTTTCCGTCAGTCACATGTCCAATGTCCTTGACCTCATTTTCATGGTTCAGTGACCACTTGAAAAAAAAGTTCAAATTTTTTGTAATGTTGAATTCTCTCTTATTATAAGTAATAGGATAACTATATTTGATATTTGCGTACCTTGCAAGGTCCTCGTGTCTGTCAGACAGTTTTCACTTGACCTCGACCTCATTTCATGGATCAGTGAACAAGGTTAAGTTTTGGTGGTCAAGTCCATATCTCAGATACTATAAGCAATAGGGCTAGTATATTCGGTGTGTGGAAGGACTGTAAGGTGTACATGTCCAACTGGCAGGTGTCATCTGACCTTGACCTCATTTTCATGGTTCAGTGGTTATAGTTAAATTTTTGTGTTATGGTCTGTTTTTCTCATATCATATGCAACAGGTCTACTATATTTGTTGTATGGAATGATTGTTAAGTGTACATGTCTAGCTGGCAGATGTCATGTGACCTTGACCTCATTTTCATGGTTCAGTGGTCAAATTTAAGTTTTTGAGTTTTGGTCTTTTTATCTAATGCTATATGCCATAGGTCAACTATATTTGGTGTATGGAAATATTTTATGATCTTTATGTCAGTCGAGCAGGTTTTATTTAACCGTGACCTCATTTTCACGGTTCATTGCACAGTGTTAAGTTTTTGTGTTTTGGTCTATTTTTCTTAAACTATAAGTAATGTGTCAACTATATATGTTGTATAGAAGCATTGTAGCTGTACCTGTCTGCCTGGCATGGTTCATCTGACCTGGACCTCTTTTTCAAGGTTCATTGGTCTTTGTTTAGTTATCTTGGTTAATGTTAAGTTTATGTGACAGTTGTAATAAAGCTTAGCTTTATACTTAGGACTATCAACATAATATCAATGATTAGTATAGAAGGCGAGACATTTCAGCGTGTGCACTCTTGTGTCTTTATATTATGTCGTAGCAATAACGTATATGACGATGACTTTGATCCAAATCATTTGATTAATCAGCACAGGCATTGATGGTTAATATATAATTTAACTTACTATTAAAATTCGCCACTCAGACAACACAAGTCTGTGTCCACACTTGTTTAACTTTAGAAACACTTTTGATTGTATGGCTTCGTGGTAATATAAACGTATATAATGATGATTTTGATTCAAATTCAGTGGTTAACCAGCATTGATTGGAAATATATTAACTAACAAATCATAATTTCCATTCTCCACTCAAACAACCTAAGTCTGTGTTCCCACTGAAAATAAGATTATAAACATACTTTTCTTATTTAATGTGGTTGCAATAACGTATATGACGATGATTTAGATCCAATGGTTAATACGCAGGCATTGATGGTAACTAAATATATGATTTAACGAACACACTTTTTTAGAACTATAAATACTCTTTTTGCCTATGTAATTTCGTTGCTATAACGTATATGACACTGATCAAAATCAAAATCACAATCAATTGGTCAATCAGAAGTCATTTTTAATCAGTCTTCTGAGCATAAATAAAAATTATAAACTCATACTGACAAAGTATTAACTATGTCTGAACGAATGCAGTGTATTGTCATATATTTTTTTTAAAGAGAAGGGAAGAGAAATAGAATAACATTGAAAGTGAGACAATTAAGAGACAATATGCGATAGAGATAATGATGACGCAAATCATTTCTTTTAAACTTGTGCCAGTATAATGCTAATTTTGTTTGGTTATTTTATAGACGTTCTGTAACAGATTGTATAACATGACAGCAGCAGAAATACAGGAGTACAAGATACGAACAGATTCCTCCACAGGACAGCTAGAGGTGGCGTGTTTTACCAAGGATTTAGATACATTTCTTCAAGTAAGTATATTACTTATGGAAGAACTCGAGGTTATCCTGATAGAGGAGGGATTTACAGAATGTAAGAGGTATACATGGATGCCCATGCAGTATGGATTGTGCTCTTCGTTTGACGACAGTATGGTGACCTATAGTTGCCTAAGTCGACATCGTTTTGACTCTAGTGAATAGACGTCTCACTGGCAATCAGAAATGAAGGCAATAGTATTACACTGCTGTTCAATAGTCATAAATCGATTACGCGAAAACAAACCCGGGTCACAAATCAAAAGCGAGAGAAACACATCAACGATAAGATGAAAACAACGGAACACCAGAAACACTGAACTGCTTAAAAACCACGTTAACATACATAAAAACGGACTATATGATTCAAATTTTCGATAACCCATTTCCTTATTTTTATAAAAATAATTCAAGAACAGCCAATATAATTGTAGGACAGCCAAAACAAACATGACAAATAAAGATCGTCCAAAATAATAAAAGAATACAAAAAAGAAGATACATACAAACCCTTTAACATTAAAAAAACCAAAAACCTATTTGCACTGAAAACAATTTATTATATCATAAGCATTATCTCTGAGGACATTGTCCCTCGTTTTCATTTTCCCTATATAATCTAACATACTGATAATACTGTATTATCAATCCATTTATGAATTTATAATTATTTTATTTCAGATTTGACTGATAAAGATCCTTAAATTTTATGAAATGAATATATGAAAATTTAGAATTTTTGCTTTTTTGACAGATTTCAATTACTGAATATTTAAAGTCAACATGACAAAGTAACATATATGAATATATTTTGTCTTTAATTTGGATTATCAGACTTATGACTACCCTGGCATATTTAAGTTATTGAAAATTGATAGGCAATCTGACAATGCTGCATTTATGAAATTATAATCGAAATCATCTGACATAGGTATATTAGAATTATCACTACACTACCAAATTCAAACCATCGAATATTTATTGTCAATCTGTCATTAGGAATATGTGATGTTTGCCACCATCTTTTTCTTAAAATGTCCCGTACCAAGTCAGTCATATGGCAGTTGTTATCAAGCATGTCAAACAGTCCGTTTCTATGTATGTCGACGTCGGTTTTACATCAGTGTTTCTGTTTTCCTTTTGCTTTCCTGTTATAGTTGATGCGTTTTTCTCGGTTGTGGTTTGAGGCCTAACTTCTCTCTCTGAATCAATTTTTGACTTTTGAACATCGATATACTTCTGTTGCCTTTATATAAATACTTGAATACTTATTCTTTTCTGACATTTATATCTATAAGTTTGTTTTGTCTTCAGTCGAAAAGAACATAAATTGGTAAAGGAGAATTGCCCCTGCATATAATTATTGAAGATATTTAGTTATTTAATCTATAGATTTGTACTCTCTTCTGTCGAAAAAAGCAGAAATCGTTTTAAGAGACTGATTGTCAATACCCTTTCATATTCAAATAAATGAATATTCATATTAAATTTGACAGTAACATCTATTTAATGAACTGATGAATAGTAAAAATCTTACTGATCTTAACAGGTTGCGCAAATTTATAAGGCTAGTCAATATGCATGTAGGCTCTTCTGGGTAAATCATGTACATTTGTACTTGATTTTAGTTCAAAATGAATACTATTATTTATGATATTTGACTCTCTCTTGCTTTCAAATAACTCTTGTATGTCTGTACATATACATTATGTTATATTTATTGTGTGTATATCTATACCAATATAATTTGGTTTGTTGAGAAATAAAGATAAGAATCTGATGTTCAGTAGTGGTCATTTGTTGATGTTGTTCATAAGTGTTTCTCGTCTCTCGTTTGTTCTATAGATTAGTCCGTTGGTTTTCCCGTTTGAATGGTTTAATATAGCAATGTTTTGGAGCCTGTTATAGCGTGCTGTTCGGTTTGAGCCAATATTCCGTGTTGAACACCATACTTTGACCTATAATGGTTTCATTTTTACAAATTGTGACTTGGATGCAGAGTTGACCCATTGGCATTCATTCAACATCTTCCTATATCTTTATATTTGTTTTATCTCTTTTCAGTCGAAGTCAGCAGACATTGGGATAGGAGACTTATCTCTCCCTGGGACTATACAAAGACTATAAACTTTATGAATGCTCTGCCAGCTCACTACGACACATCCTCCTTTACAACAGCTTTCAAAGACTACTTAGCAGTGAGTAAATATGTAATATAGTATAACACCTCTTTGGAAGTGTGGCTAAATTGTAACCAGCTTGTCTGTCCAACAAAATTTTTCGTCACATTATTTTTAGAAACTACATTTGATGAGTGGTACGGTGAACATTTTTGGACCTGTCAGTTAAAACCAACTTTTTTTTATACTTTTTATTACGATTGAGGTTTGCCTGCACGAAATCCTGTTCATTCTTGATTAATTATGAATGAAAACATCGAGTTCTGTTCTGAATTTTCCTCAGAGCTCGTTATTTCTGTTTTTAAAAGTTTAAGCTATACATTTTTACACGACTGAAAACTGTATCATAATAAAAAATACATTTTAAAGACTATACCAAAACATCTAAGATCAGTTATTGTTTCAAAACAAATCAATTACATCATTCATACTTTACAGAAGTCCTTTTAGGGCTCTTTATAGCTTGCTGTTCGGTGTGAGCCATAGCTCTGTGTTAATTACTTTGGCCTTTAATGGTTTACTTTACAAATTGTGACTGGATAGAGAGTTGTCTCATTGGCACTCATAGATACCACATCTTCTTATATCTATTGAATACATTGTCTTATTGTATAAAAACAAGAATGACTATTCTCTGATTGTAGATACCTGTTGGATACTGGCTTTACAACGAGTTTCAGAAAAATTATACGGCCGATTTTGGACATCACGATACCCTGATTGGTGAATATAAAAATACAAGTGGATTTACACAACAGCTTTTGTCAGATTCTTGTAAGCTTTACTTCTTTACTTACTGTTGTTAACTTAAAAAAAGGGATAACTTGCATGCGCAGAAAAAAGGGATAACGTGCATGCGCAGAATGACTATAAATAAAGGTAACAACAATGAACGCAGAAATAAACTTTTGTAATCCAGTGTCAAAGTAAGATACATATGATTGAAGGTCTGGAAAGGGTCTAAGGATTAGAAAATAATAGCTTTAAAGTGCAAAAAAAATGCCAAAAGATAAAGAACAGCCAGGATTATTGGGTGCTTAGATATAAGCAATAGAAAATAAGGGTTACAAAGAATAGAGAATAAAGAAATAAAGGCAACAGTAGTATACCGGTTTACAAACCAAAACTGAGGGAAACACATCAAATATAAGTGGAAACAAAACAGTTTGTGAGAAAAACAATTTTTCAAAGTTATGGAATGAATAACAAATAACTAACTCCCTATTCAGTCCTTTATAATAGTGTTGACAAGATCGCTTTAGGACAAGTATGATTTTTGTCACTTAATCAGTAGCTTTGGTAATCTTTAAGTCTCTTAAATTACAAGTGCCATCAAATCAAGTGTAATAACACTTGAAAAATAGATGTGTCCGGGTTTAAAACAGTAAATTTAAAAGACGTTGATTATATGGGTTAAAAATATATTTAAAAAGAAAACCCAATTGTTTGTCAATGGTGCTCAATTGCCCGTTTCAGAATCTAAAGCATCATGGGTAATTTAATTGTTCGAACCCCAAAATGAAAATAACGTCACGTCATTGGTTAAATTTCCGTTGTTTATGACATTTTCAACCAATTAGGACGTTTTGGTGTTCACTTTTTGAAAGTATTAGCCAGGATGCATTACATTCTGAAACGGCGAATTGTTATCAAGTGGCGTATGTCAATTGTGCTCAATTGGTTTTTAAAGAATTTCAGTAGTATATTCCTAAAATGCATTTTTTAGTTGTATTTTAAATTGTTAAATAAGTGGTTGTCGTTAGTTGCCGTCTGGCATGAACATGACATCTTCTGCTTTTTCATGGTTTGTTATGACTTGTCTCAATTATTGTTTTGGCGTGGTGACTTCTATAACATTTCGATTTGGTCTTATGTCTCTATAAGTACAGTGAAATCGATATAAATAATACTTAAAGCATATGTGTTTCCGAGTTTAAAACAGTTAATCTTGGAGGCAGTGATATCTTGTGGTTTGAAAATTTGATTTTGATAAAACCAACTTTCTACCAATTTTTATTTGACTTTAGATAAAGGGTTTGTTATTGATTCACAGTTAGTTTCAAAAGTACTCTAGCAGTGTGTTTCTATATTGCCTTTTCAGTGGAAGGGAGATAGAAGCGAGATTTTATCCCGCGTTCCCGAAAAAAACCGCTAAAAAAGAAAATTAATCATTCATTCGAGTCCCTCAAAAAATAAAAACCCAATCCTGACTTCCCGATAAAAGTTCTCCCGCTTTGCATGTGAGGATCAAATGCTGTGATGAGTACATAAAACGCCAATTTCTAAAGATAGGCTTTAAACAGAGAATACGAAAAGCCATGATGACATTCCTATCGACAAGATGTAGTTGTAAACATCCCTTTCCCTTGTACAATATGAAATTGAGAAAGGAAATGGAAAATATGGAAGTATACATCAAATAATTGAAAATAATCTTCTGTTTCCCCAAGAATTCTCTTATCAATTATAAAAAAAACCACGCGAAATACTTTCGTAGACTTCCGAGGTTTATCATTGATAACTTAAGTTTATGACCAAATAAGTTTACACATTACGAACTCCCCTCTATGTTAGTAATGTGGTAACTAACTTTTTAAAGACTAACTTTGCAATAACGTTCAAATCAATTGAAATAACACTTGAAACATATATATATAAATATATATATATGTATTCGGATGGGTATAAAACAGTAAATCTTACAAACACGGTTGATATCTACGGGGTTAACAAGTGCATTTGATAAAAAAATATAACCCATTTCAACAAATCAGTTCATTTGATTATTCATTTAGTGTTTGTCAATGGTTCTCAAGTGGTTTCGAAGAATTCAATTTGTATATATATATCATGTATATCTGGAAAAATTTACTTTAAATATGATGGAAACATGTTTAAGATGTAAATAAACTAATGTGTTTTATTGGATGTGTACGCATTATAAATAACTAGAACACACCCGCGAAATCGCGGGCATATACAGCTTGTACACTGTTGCAGGCATGATGAATTTTTGTAAAAGATATTATGTATGTATGTATTATGTATCAAAAGATATATTCCCGGATCCCGTAAGGGTCAATCTCCAATCCCGAGCTTAAAAACACCGATCCCGACGTCCCGAAAAAGGTTTTGTCTCCCTATAATCTCTACCCTACTTTCATTTTTGCAAAATCACCACTTTCACTTTCAACAATAAATTTTTATGCCCAATTTATGGGCATTAGGTTTTCTAGTCTGTGCATCCGTGCGTTCGTTCGTTCGTTCGTTCGTTTGTTCGTTCGTTTGTTCGTCCGTCCGTCCGTCCGTCCGTCTGTACCGCTTCAGGTTAATGTGTTTGGTCGAGGTAGTTCTTGATGAAGTTGAAGTTAAATCAACTCGAAACTTAGTAAATATAATGCCGATGTGGCATCCGTGTACTATGGACACATTCTTGTTTCCACATGTTTTACCTATTTTGATATATATGCAACTGGTATGACCCCTACAATAGTAAACATTTCAAAGAAAACAGTAGACAGAATACAGATAGTCTCTATATTAAAGTAGTATAATCGTAGTTTACATGTAGATGAACCCCTTCAATAGTAAACATTTCAAAGAAAACAGTAGACAGAATACAGATAGTATCTATATTAAAGTAGTATAATCGTAGTTTACATGTAGATAAACTCGAAAAATAATTGTCCTCTCTAAGTAAGTATAATCATGATAATAGTTATTGTTCTTGCGATCTAAACACCATGATATGGAGAACGCTGTGATTGGCTTATTTATTTTTCATTTTTGTTATCTATCATACGATTGGTTGTACTTGTGTATGGTTCAAATCGGAAGTCTTATCTATGACTAAAAGTCAGTCTGATGACGGAATCAATATCCGGACTCCTTTTTGTCGAGCCTTCGACTTTAGTCGAAAAAGCGAGACTAAGCAATCCTACATTCCGTCGTCGTCGGCGGCGGCGTCCACAAATATTCACTCTGTGGTTAAAGTTTTTGAAATTTTAATAACTTTCTTAAACTATACTGAATTTCTACCAAACTTGGACAGAAGCTTGTTTATGATCATAAGATAGTATCAAGAAGAAAATTTTGTAAAAATAAATTTCCACTTTTCCGTATTTTACTTATAAATGGACTTAGTCTTTTTGCCAGAAACAAAACATTCACTCTGCGGTTTAAGTTTTTAAAATTTTTATAATGTTCTTAAACTATCCTGGATTTCTACCAAACTTAGACAAAAGCTTGTTTCTGTTCATATTATTCAGTATAAAAAACAATTCACTTTTTCCGTATTTTACATATAAATGGACTTAGTTTTTCTTCCAGTTAACATTACATACAGTCTGCAGTTAAAGTTTATAAAACATTTATTAGATTCATAAACTATCCTGGATTTTTTACCAAACTTGGAAGCTTCTTTCAATCAAAAGACAGTATCGAGAGGGAAATTTTTATTGATGTTTTTCCTCATTTTTGTTGAGTCTGCGATTAACAGCAAAAGTAGGCGAGACACTGGGTTCCGTGGAACCCTTACGATTTTTTTTGTCGTTTTTTTCCCAAAAATAACTCAATCTGAATAATCATAAGAATGGATGACAAATGCGACAGTCACTATGCATGTTACCTTTAGAACATAGAGGCATGATGATTAATTTATCGAGGAAGGAAGAGAAGCGACACACAATATGAGGTCTTCTCGTTTAATAGTATAGATACACCTTAAAGGGATAATTCGCGATTTTTCACTTATCATCTTATTATGTTCATAATACCATAAAAAACATATTCACCAAGTTTTATTTTGATATGAAATCTAATAAAGAAGAAAATTGGGAATTATTAATTTTATTTCTTGAAGCTTCCTGACTTATGTGACGTAGTTTAAGTCTTTGATGCATGCCGGGAGTGAAAATATCTCATTTAAGTCTTGTTCGTTAACAATCTAATTACGCGATTTAAAGCGCATCGACGACTTTTGGTGTAGCTATTAACCAACGAAAAATAAGTGATAGCCATGCAACTTTTAAAATTAGATCGTGTGGATATTTTAAAACGAATTTTAATAATAAAATTAATTCATACATAGAACATTTTTATGATTTGTTTTGTACAAATACTTTAAACAAACATATGAAATTGACATGATCAATAGTGTATTAAAAATACATGTTTGTATTCTGACGTTTTTGCTTCATTACAGCAAACATTTTCACTTGCTTGTACGGTGGAAATAAAATGTGTATTGTTTTGTGACACCTAAAGAATGTTGAATGCGTAGGTTAACTCAAGGTAATTAAAAGATTAGCATTATGTAATTCTAATCCTTTGATCCTCTTTCAGTGAAATCTAGGCGTCACGGTTCACTGGCATTCAGGTGTGAACAACATAATTGTAAACGGGACTCCGACAAAATTTCAGACACATGAATGTAAAAAAAAAAATTAAAATTAATTAACGGGAATAATAAGATCGCACAATAACTGGATAGCTGTTGTATATTTTTATATTTTGCATAAGATCACTTTTTAATGAATTATGACTTTTGATTACTTTAGTAACGATAAAACACTGAATTATTTTAATTGAAGAATTTATAAATAAAAAAAGCCTTCTAAACACGAGTTTATGAACTAAAAATTGTACTATTTCAAATAAGGATCGGCAGCCTTAAATATTTCAAACAGATCATTAACAATTGCAATTATATATTTTAGTCCATCCAAAGTGATCTTTAATTACCTATTTAGAAATTAATGTGCTCATTAAAATATTTTAAATCTGACAACACATGAAGACTTCAGATATTTAAAAAGAAAAATGTTTAAAAAAATTGACAGGAAATTAAAGGATCTAATTGGAATGGAATCGACAAATTACGAACAGATATGCTTTTCAAGTGTGAAAAACATCAACAAAATTTATACATAATCGGGAATATGTCCTTCTTAAAATACTCTTCGTCTCACACCGTAACTATATATAATACTTTAGCTATTTGACCAACGATGTATAAAAAAAGACAACGAATTTAATGTCATCCTTCCCTATTTTTCAATGTAATTATAAGTCTGTTTCAACTGGCAAAAATACCACTAAAGCGGACAAGCAGTTTCTTTAAATTGCTGTCATTGAATATCTAGAGAAAAAATAAATCCCGAAATTGATTTGAAACTTTGATACTCTATAGTTTTCCCGGAAAATATTCACATCCCTCGGTATAAGTGTACTTCCAGTGGCGTATGCATTTTGGAACAATTGTGACGAAGACGAATTTCTTCCTTTTTTCGAGAACAATCTAATTGAATTATAAATGTCCATAACTTCGATGAGTCAAATAAAGTTATATATCGACCTGTGTTTAAATCTCTTCTTCTTCTCCTTCTTCGTTTGGTATACAATAATCTATCGACATTTGATGATTACTTACTGTTGGCATACGTGGACTTTTCATTTTACAAAACTTTTACCCAATTTACGCAAAATATATTATTCTTTCTTATGTTCTATGTATAAATGTATATATTTTAATTTGCGCTATAGTTCCGTAACTTATAATCCAGGCGTATATACGAATGGTCGACTAGTGCGTACCTTTTTTTAAATCAATATATTTCTGGTATGTTCCAATCTGTCCTTCACCATTGACAACGAGTATATATTACATTTTACCAAATTTACTCTTGGATTTTTTTTTTTTATTTCATCAGATCTGTTGTTTTTTTTGGTATTATTTATATTTTTATAAATAATTTTCTTTTAACCAGAAATGTTATTCATAAACAAGCGTATATGTTTAGTAATGACTATATATTATATCACTTTCGGACACGCAAGATAGAGATGTATATTATACACCTAATAGTTCAAAATGGAAAGTTATAAGTTATCGGCCGTGTACACTTATCAATACACTAAGAAGTGAAACGATGCATGAATTTGCAAACTCGACAGGAAATCGCTTGAATACCTGGACGTGTCACCTCACACCCCCTACAATACCTTTGGGAGTAATACCTTTAGCGGCACGGGACGTTTGCGCTTTTTCATAGGACATTTGCGCTTTTTTTTGTGGACACTTGCGCTTCAAAACATAGGACATTTGCGCTTTTTAAAAATGGACATTTGCGCTTTTTACATAGGACATTTGCGCTTTTTTTTATATATATATCTATAACTTCCCAGCCTCCTCTTTTATCCGGGCTTGGGACCGGTAGGTTTGACCTGGCAGAGTTAAAGTCATCTTTATGGTTAAAAGTTTAAAATTCATAGCACCTTCATATGTCATAGCACATTGTTGATATATGTTTAAAGTGTATGTACAGAAATAAAATCAAGTACTGTCATCACAATTACAGGTCAGTTTTAGCTTGATATTTGAAGCCCAATGAGTGAACAAATTTTGCTCTTGTTAACTGTCCTTATTGGTACTTATCCCACATCTCAAATAAATGAGCGAGTTTCTCATTTTCAACGGTACATCTCCTTAAAAGGTCTCCAATTTTTAGGGTTTGGTCGAAACGATATAAAAATCCATCAAGACATATTCATTTTTTTTCTTTACTAGTCACTATAACTTTAAAATCCATGTTCACTGTGTAAATGTGAACTAACTAATGACAAATATAAGTTAAATTTATTTATGTAATGATTTACTTCTCATTAAGATTACAGGTAGTCGACTATAGGTAAAAAGCGCAAATGTCTGGTGAATTTAATACAGGTGAATCAAAATTAAAAGCGCAAATGTCCATAGTATTTGAAGCGCAAATGTCCTATCGTTTTACAGGTAAAAAAGCGCAAACGTCCTGTGCCCACCTTTAGCCATGCGGGTGATCAGTGGAGCGAAGATCCTAATTTATTTGAATAAAGTTTATTACATAAAAGAATTATGAACTAATTAGATTGCCGAAAACAATTCAAGTTTCACGGAAGACTTATTTATGATTTGAAATTTTGACCTTTTCACTAATTCCTATATTATCAGTCTTAAAATAACAGATCATGGTTATTAAAAAAAAAAAGAAAATTTTCCGTATCAAGTTAACTAGTCGGATAAAACAACCGTACGATTGACGAGATATCGACACGCAATTACGACTACATCGGGTTACTGTAGTTCTGGTCCTTAGACATATCGCGACTGCAAATCGGACAAGGTGACAAAATGGCCGACCGGAGAGAATTGATACACTAAATTTAAAATCGATGGTGATCTCTTATCTAGCAGAATAAAACTTTAATACCTATGAATTTGAGCATTTTTATACAGAATAAACATAATATCAATTTTTGATTTTTTTGCGAAGTTTCCCTTTAAAGACATATATATTGGGTTGAAATATTTTTCAAGGATACCAATTTAAAACATGCTTTCATTTTGTAAATCAAGTGTAATCTAACCAATTTCAAAAACCACTTAAAACATTGGTATATCCAAGTTTAAAACAGTAAATGCATAATGGTTTTAAACAGAAAAACAAATTTTTAATTGATTATTAAACAAGTGTTTGTTAATAATTTGCTAAACCGGTTTCAGGGAATTCAAGCAGTATATAATTTCTGAAACATTTTTTTTGTATCGATCTTCAAAAATCTTTTCATAATGGGTTGTCGTCCAAAATAGATATGATATCGTCTGCTTTATAATGATTTGCTACGGTTTGTTTTATTCTTGTATCTGGAATTCTATAACATTTCAATTTGGTCTCATTTCCCAATCAATACGAGGACATTGGTTTAAATAATACTAATTATTTCCGGGTTTGAAAAAGTAAATCTTGATAAACAATGATATAAACCAGGATAAGACAAAGAAATTGACAATAAAAATCCATATCAACTAAACGTACATTTGCATGAATATAAATCAGCTGTTTGTAATTGGTACACAGTTAGTTTCAAAAGAACTCTAGTAGTATAGTTCTATTATGACAATGTATATGAGGAGAAATTGTTTTGTAAGGTACTTAACGAAACACAAAATACGTAATATTCGAAGTCAATACCAATTTCTTAAATCAACTTAAACAGAGAGACTGAAAATCTTATAACGTACATATAGGATTGAAAAGATAGTCAACTGGTGTGTTTTACTTATCATATCTTTTCCATGTATATCAAATGTTTGAAAATAGCTTCTGGGTTCGTGTTACTTATTCTTTAGTTTTCTATGTTGTGTTATTTGTTCTATTGTTTGTCTGTTTGTCTTTTTCATTTTTAGCCATAGCGTTGTCAGTTTATTTTCGATTCATGTGTTTGACTGTTCCTCTGGTATCTTTTGTCCCTCTTTTCTAAGTTTTCCAAGAATGTGTTATAAATTAGAGAAAAAGTCCCACATGCAATACCAATATAGATTTACTAGGGTTGAATATCAGTAAACTTAGGTTTATGACCCATAAGTTATTAACATTTCCTATTCCCGTACGTCAGTAACTGTTGTAATGTGTCGTCATTAACATTACAAGTACAGTCAAATCAATCGAAATGGCACTTGAAACATGTGTCCGGGTTGGTTTAAAACAATAAATCTTAAAGACATATAGTTCTACAGGGTTAATGATATCTTTTTCGGGTAAAATTAAACTTCAACTTTTCCATGAATTTGTAATAACACTTAAAAAATATGTGTCCGACTGGGTTTAAAACAATAAATCTTAAAGACATATAGTTCTACGGGGTTAATTATCTCTTTTTCGGCTAAAATTATACTTAAACTTTTCCATGAATTTGTAATATCAGTTCAACTGGGTTTAAAACAATAAATCTTAAAGACATATAGTTCTACGGGGTTAATTATCTCTTTTTCGGGTAAAATTATACTTAAACTTTTCCATGAATTTGTAATATCACTTCAAACATGTGTGTCCGGCTTGGTTTAAAACAGTAAATCTAAATGACATTTAGTTCTACGGGTTTAATCACCCATTTTTCTTGTACAATATCTTCTAACGTTTCCAAGAACTTTTATGAATTAAAACAAAAATCCCAAAACAAAATACTTCCATGGATTTACGAGGTTAGGACACCGGTTAACTTTAATTTATGACCTATTGGTTTTGCAAAAGTTTTAATCTGGTATCTATGATGAGTTAATTTAACAATCCGAATTCCTACACATGTACAATGCAAGTTTAGTATTTTAAATTTCGAATAAATCAACACTTGAAAATACATGCTGATATCCGTATAGTTAAAAACAGTAAATCTTAAAGACGTTGTTGAGTTCTACGGGGTTTAAAGTATATTTGAATAGATAGCAAAGCCAATTTCAACTCACCCTTTTATGTGATTATTAATCAAGGGTTTGTCAATGGTTATCAATTGGTTTCTATAATTGTTTAATTTATATGAGGTATAGACATATATTTGAATTGCCAATAGAATAATGTGCTTTTATGGGATGTGTTTTGTTTTAAAGCCGTAAATCTTTAAGATGTAGATACAAACGGATTGAAAAAACAGTTTAAAGTAAATCCTTTTAATTGATTTTAAATCAAGTGTTTGTAAAATTGAGAATGGAAATGGGGAATGTGTCAAAGAGACAACAACCTGAAAAAAGAGTAGACAACAGCCGAAGGCCACCAATTGGTCTTCAATGAAACTCCCGCACCCGGAGGCGACATATCATCAGCTTCCTAGACAGAACTTTGATACCAACATGATTGAAAATAAATGTTTCTTGAATTGTTCCTTTATGAGTTATTAAGAAACTTTGGTATCCCCTCCCTCAGGCAAAGTTGACCTGTCCTGGTATCTATGATGAGTTTATTTAGCTAGATTTTCTTGTATTATTTTAATTTTAGTTTCTTGTGTACAATTTGGAAATTAGTATGGCGTTCATTATCACTGGACTAGTATATATTTGTTTAGGGGCCAGCTGAGGGACGCCTCCGGGTGCGGGAATTTCTCGCTACATTGAAGACCTGTTGGTGACCCTCTGCTGTTGTTTTTTATTTGGTCGGGTTGTTGTCTCTTTGACACATTCCCCATTTCCATTCTCAATTTTATTGGTTATTTTGTATTTCCTTTTGGTCATGAAGCTCTCCAACTGATCGGTTCAGTGATAATCCTTGACTTTTAAATGATCATTCCTGGTGAAGGTTAACATTGAAAAGTGCTTCCTATATAGATATAGGAAGATGCGGTATGAGTGCCAATGAGTCAACCCTCCATCCAAACAACAATTTATAAAAGAAAACCATTATAGGTCAAGGTATGGCCTTCAACACAGAGCCTTGGCTCACACCGAAAAGCAAGATATAAAGAGCCCCAAAAATTACTAGAGAAAAACCATTAAAACGGGAAAACCAACGGTCTAATCTATATAAAATTGAGAAACGAAAAACACGTATGATCTACATAAACAAACTATGCATCGAATTTATAAAGAGTTGTTTAATTTTTTTTTTTTTGAATAATGAGTTTGGTGAATATTGATGAGAAATGATCAACACATGTATGCAACCAGTTGGCACCTTTTTTTAGTACATTACGTCCATTCACGAAAAATTGACGCATACATTGTTTGTCGTATGTGTTATTTTTTTCTTTCATAATTTAGGCTGTAGGTTTTCTTGTTTAAACATTTTGTTATGTCGATGCTTTTCATAGCTGACAATGCAGTATGAGTTTTGGTCAGTGTTGAAAGCCGTCAGGTGACCCATGGTTGCGCTTGCATCATGGAATCAATATTCTTCCTTTTAGTACATCTTTATAAAATTTCTCTAAAGCTGACGACAATATACCTCTTCTTACAGCAATATATTATGGAACACAATTTAAGTACATAGCCGTAGAGATCAATACCACTATAAATCGGAAGACAACCGGATATGCTACTGGAATACCTTTGGTGGAACTATGGGAAACATTCATTAACGATCAGGTGAGATGTAGTTCTACTTCCGATTGATGTATATTTAACAGTAATGTTCACAGAAAAGAACATCTGCTCCTTACAATTCCTTTCTTAATTGAAAAAAATACATTAGAATATCAAGAAACAATCTGATCGCCATAAATGACTTTTACTCGTAGAAGTTTTATAAAAACATACAGTAAGAATACACCAAGAACATTATTAAGATTACATACACGGTAAAAGATACATTAAAATGTCAACTAACAATCTGATCGCCATAAAAAAGCTTTTACTTGTAGAATGTTTGTAAAAGCATACATTAAGAATTCACCAAGAACATTACTCAGGTTAAATTCCAAGTACACAATAAAAGATACATTAAATTGTCAAGTGAAATCCGAACGCCATAAAATTACGTTTACTTGTAGAATTTTTGTAAAAGCATACAATGGGAATACACCAAGAACATTGTTGAGTTTACATTTAAGGTTCACAGTTCTTGAAAGTATTATCTAAAAACTTAAGTTTTCTTTTGGTACAGGTCTCAACAATGCCGACTGGTCTTAAAGGCGGATTCCAACTGACATTCCAAACATGGCACTGGTTTTATGTACAGAAGGTAAGAACAAACTAAATAAGCCTTTTATGGTGACTATGACATAATGTATACGCGAGACAGGTGTCTCACTTATCAGTGACTCCAAACTAAAGTACGCAGTTAAAGAGCATTGATGACCCAAAGATCCGAAGGGGTTTAATGAAGTCTATTCCCGTGGGGGGGGGGGGGGAACATCCTTAGTATTAAGTTTTGTTAATATGCAGTTAAAGTGATGACTTCTGGGCTGGTGATTAATTGTAAAATGGCTAAGCATGACAAATTGTAAATCAATTAAAACGAGAAATCCAACATACTGATTTATGCTAGAACAATAATCGACAGACAGCAACCAGCTAAAATAACCGAATTAAAAATGTTTTGATAACTTTGCTTCTCCATGTATTGTAGAGTTTAGCGGACAATGCAGTGCAAGGAATCATCATAGGAGTGACCTTGGCCTTTCCTATCCTGACCTTGACAACCATGAATGTAATAATCGGATTTTTTGCAACCATGTCAATATGTTGTACAACAATTTGTGTTATTGGAGTTATTCCCTTGCTGGTTGGAAACTAGGAGTAAGTATAAGTAGCTTTCACGTAGATACTTGTTTTTTTTATTAATGAATCATTGATAAAAACGCTTTTGATCTTTGTTGTTATGACATTTTGAGAAAATGTTTTTCTAAAAAACAGAAACAATTAAAAAAACTTTATAAACTGAATGGGTCTGAATAGATTTTCTCTATTTACCTTCATCAGGAACATTTCAAGCGGAAAATATGAAGCCGAAGATGTATAAGAATAGATACAGCTTCTGAATCAGTAATTGTATAATATGGGATGATTTTTTACATCGCTAAAATGTCATAATTTTCCATAGACTTTGTTATCAATAATTGAATAACTTTACTGGTATTTTGAATTTAATTTTACATTTTTTTTAAATTCATTTCAGTTATTAGTTTCTTTGAACATGTGTATTGTCGTCGGTTTAGCTGTGGATTATGTTGTTCATTTGGCGGAAGGATATCACCTATCACTACACAAGGATCGATTAAATAGAACACGTGACATGCTGGAAGAAATGGCAACATCCGTGTTTTCAGGTGCATGTACAACATTGGGCGCATCGTGTTTTATGTTTTTTGCAATGGTACAATTTTTTCTGCAGTTTGGGATATTTTTATTTTGCACAATTGGATTTTCCCTGTTTTTCTCCCTCGGTTTGTTTACACTACTAATGGGAATGCTTGGTCCCGAGAACAACACAGGGTGTTTGAAAACATTGTTTGCCAAGTGCAGAAATAAATTGAAAAAGACAGAGAAGACGGAAAAGACGGAAACAGATTCCGAAATAACATTGAACCAGTCGATGTCAGCGTCAACAATAAGTGCTGCTGGATCACAAAACAAATTAATCCAGTCACAGGTTCCGCCGCACGTGTCACGCATTAACGTTAACGGTTTTGACAACAAAAATGTATGAATTGGAGCATGTAATCATAACTAAAGATTTGTTTTAGATAGTTTAGCAAACTATTGTACCACAAAACTTTTGAAAAGAAACTGTGATAAGATATATATTCCGCGCTTAAGGTCAAACTTTCCTTTTAAGGATTAGCTAGGGTCGTGAATTGTACTACAATGTTCGGAAAAGAGAGAGTATGATAAGGTGATTCTGTTTAATTTATAAATTTAGTATTAGCCGTTTCAGAATCTTAAGAATCATGGGTAATTTCATTGTTCGTACTCCAAAATGAAAATAACGCCACGTCATTGGTTAAATTTCCATTGTTTATGACATTTTTAACCAATCAGGACGTTGTGGTGTACACTTTTGAAAATATTACCCAGGATGCATTAGATTCTGAAACGGCGAATCGGAGAATCTCAAACTCTTGAAACAATAATGTTTTGAAAGAAGCCGTTCAAGATTTAAATTTATAACTCATCCTCATTAGTGTCTTTTATGTATCATAGACAAAACATATAATGTCACATTTTAGACAAAACATTAAATGTAACATTTTAGACAAAACATAAAATGTAACATTTTAGACAAAACGTATAATGTAACATTTTAAACAAAACATGAAATGCAACATTTTAGACAAAACATTAAATGTAACATTAAGATATAACAATAGATGTAACATTTTAGAAATTATATTTAATGTAATCTACCATTCAAAGCATAAAATGTTAAATTAAGACAAACATAAAATGTTCATTCAATGTACTATTGTAGACATATAAACACTAGATGTAATATTTTGTATATATAGAAACATAGAATGTAACATTTAAGACATAACATAGAACCTGACATACGATGAAGTATTTTAGACATAACAAAAAATGTAACATTTTAGAAGTCCAATGAAAAATATTCTACTTTTTCTTTAATTAGGTATGTTCTTTAGGTGAAAAAAAATCCCATTCAGCGTTTCGTATGACTAAAAGGAAAAGCCAAGTTCATTGGATAAAATAGACCATTTAATTTTCGAAATAGATGCTGGTATACTTCAATGTAATCTGATTAAAAAGCAGAACATGTGTCAAAGCTTAGAATATGATCTGACAAACGCTTCGTGCTACTTTCTGTTCTGATTATTGTTTTATATCAGCCAATGAAATTTCAATCTTCAAATTGTTGACAGTGTGTTATTATCCGAAAAAAGCCAGAGCATCTTAAAAGTTGTTTAAAACCGAAAGTAGAAAGGGGCCTTTTCATATTCTTGTAATCAAAGCTTGAAAAATGGATCTGCATTTCAGTCAGCTTGATCCCAATTCTTCTTTTCAGAATCTTATGCATTCTGGGTAATACTTTCAAAAGCGTACACCAAAGCATCATCATTGGTTAAACACGTCCTAAACAATGGAAATTCAACCAATGACGTGACGTTATTTTTATTTTGGGGTACAAACAATTGAATTACCCACAGTCCTTTAGTTTCTGAAACGGCCAATTCTTCTACGTTTCAAAAACTTCGAATTTAACACTGCTCGTGAAATAAACACGGGGCTAATAGGCATACTCTTTTAAGCAAATGTAGATACATTGTTTACTAGATTAGGTGGACACTGTATAAGATATATGTACAATATATGTGTAAAAAGTGTTAAACCATGTAGAGAGAATATCAATCTCCTGCGCAGAGCTCAAATACTTTCCGTACTTACTTCGTATCACTACACTTAATATGACTGTAGTAGACTAAGTTTACAGAAAGGAAAAGCGCTATACGGAGAAAATATATGCATAAATAGTCGCTATCTCGATTGGTGCTGAATTTGAAATGTATATATATGAGGGTCTGGATGAGGGTCCTTTATTTCTTTGTTCTTATAAATCCACCATAATTCTCAATTTATTTTGTCCGTTTTCTCTTTTTTATATATATATCTTAAACACCCCATTTTTCTTTATTCTTATTTTTTGTCTTTTAATCTGTACTTTTTGCACATTATCCCCTATTTTGAAAACCCCATCCACACCCTCATATATTCAATTTAATGAATTTTTTAAAAAAGAAATGTATTATTGTTATGTTATTTGTATATATTATATCGTTAATAATGAATCATTATTATAATTTTTTTATAACATTGTAAATAAGTAATTTAGATAGTAGAAATACGTATTTGTATCCCCTATAATCGAAGCAGTAGCGAAACATAGGGGGCGCTTCTATTGACGTACGTCGTCGTTCGTTAATTTGCAACACTTTGAGAATGGCTATAATTCCATCAAGTTTTATAAAATTCTTTTTAAGTATACGTACAATTGCAATTTTGAAAATTTAAATACAATCAAATTTGACGATAATCCAGTCTTTAACCGATTCCTTTGGCGAATATTTACAAAATTGTGTTATGCAATTCTAAAGGAATACCTGCCAACTTTAACGATTTAGGCGAGTACTACACGATTTTGACACTTTGCCACGA